>JAOEJH020045930.1:0-10542 GCA_025448215.2 Palythoa grandis
GGATGGGGGGGTTGGGGGGGTGGACCATGGCTCTCCCAATGATTTTTCTAAAATTATATTTTTTTTAAAAAAAAACCTGAATTTACACTTTTTTTTACCTGAGTTCTAAAATAAAACAAATCCCATGTTGCATTGTATTTTTCTTTTTATATCTCCAACGTTTTTGGGTTTGCAGTTGTTTACTTTGGCATTCATTTATCTTCACATGCAAAACCCTGAGTGAACACGATCAATTATCGGATTTGAGCTGAACTTGTTCAGTTCTAGTTCTTACTGTTAGCTTAAATGTGTTTTGTTATGCTGAATGGGCCTCAGCTATTAAAATATCAAAATAACTGATAAATTAATGAATTTCCTCTGGTCATGGATTGGATGGTGCGGCTACATTACTCGTTTCACAGTGATTCACAACTAATCTACGAAAGTAAATCTTTTATCAGTGATAAATTGAAGTTTTAATACACCGTAACGTTATTTTACATTTACAGGAGTAGCTAGTGAAAAAATCCCTCATTTACCGGCTGATGTTTTGTGGAAAGACGAATATGTACAGGAAGTTGTTCAACTTCTGTTTTCTTCGATTTACTCAACCAGTCTCTCCCCCGGAAATCTGATTTTCAACAAAATATTTTTTTCAAACCTCAAAACTGAAGCACTCTTTTTGTTTCTCATATTTTTGAAGTTGATACCTTTTCGGCAATTTTTTACTGCCCTCAAAGTATTCTCCCTGGTTTTTTTTAACCGTGTTGTAAGTCCCTTACACCATAGGATTTGTCACAAGAGTCTTCAAATTTACCAAATGTACATTTTAGTTTTCCAGTTGGAAGTTGAATTGCTGGTCCGTGCACATGATTGCCACACGCTTGCGTGCAATATGGAAGGAATCTCGAGCGTGCTCAAGCATGGAAAACTGCTGACCACTGCTCTTGCGGACGCCCGTCACTACAGTCTTATGGTAAGCGCTGCAAGTTCATTGTTCAGTTGTGGTAACTTGTTGGCAGAAAGCGGTAAACTTAAAAGGACGTCTAGATTTTTTTAATTTCGGAAACAAGGAAAATGAGGACTGCATACCATCACTTTTGATGCTGGTTGATTAGGCCTTAGCTAATTTGGACTCTTATTCTAAGAAATTAAAACTTACGTATTTGTTTCGATATTTTGACGAAGGTAAATCTTAAATAGAGGCAGCTTCGCATCTCTGTGACATTGGGCAGTATTGTCTCATACCTTTCGGAGCAATACTTTTTCAGTTCCAAGATAATCAACAGAGCTTGTAGCTTAACATGTTGCTCATTTAGTTCTCTTCATAACCAAAAACGACGGAAAGTTAAAACATTTCAACAAAAATTAATAAAGTAAATAGAGTAAATACATAAAAGGTTTTGAAAGGGTCAAAAATTCAGATAGACGTTTTTATTTCTTGTAAAGTTTATGATAATAACCTTGCTTTATGAAGGAAAAGATTAAGAATTTTTGCTTTTGTGGTAGCCTTCAGATAATTTTTTAATAAATATTATGTGAAAATCGACTGTATCCATGAATTGCAGGTGCGTTTGTTAACTGGTGTGGGGAGATTCCACGAGATGTCTTATGTTTTTGAGACGTTGTTAAAGCACCATCATTTTGAGCTGCTATGCAGGAGAGGCATCGATAAGGTATCGAGGAGGGTGGGGTGGGAAAAGATTAACATTTTAAAACATCAGGGGTACAACGCAGTAGTTTTACAGTAGGAATTAGTATTAGGGCCTTCCGAAGTACTGTCATTGTGGACTTTACTAAAGTAGAGGCATCGATAATGTAACGAGGGAGGGTGGGAAAGGGTTAACATTGTAATGCATCAGGTCGCACAGCTCAGTATTTGTACTTTGGGGATAAGTGTCATGAGGTCTTTCTGAATCACCTTCATAGTGAACTGCATTGTAGAACTGAGAGGTGTTCAAATGTATTGAGGGAAAGGGTGGGATAGAAGTGTAAGAATGAGAAACGAGTGTAATTGAGCAGTACACAGCTTGTTGGGAATTAGACCGTCAAGTATATAAAATCATATTAATCCTCCCTTCAGAATGTCTCTAATTGACATTATTATCCCCAATATCATCATCCATATCATCATTATCATTATGGTTACCATTAGTTGTCATCAATATCATCATTATTATCGTCTTCATTATAATAATGATCTCATTATCATCACATCATAATCATCGTTATCGTTGTCAATATCGTTATCATTGTTATCATAATTATTATTTTAATCACCATCTTTTTAATCATCATTATCGTTGTTCTTGTCATCATCATTGACATCTTCATGGTAATTATCGCTATTGTTAGCTGTATCGTCATAGTTTTTATTGTTAACATCGTGAACTCTATCACCTTCACTATCACAACCATCGTCATTATAATAATCATCATTACCGTTATCTGTTTAATCATCGTTGTCTTTATCGTTATGGTCATCATCTTATGTTTCGGGCAGGAGAACAAATTGAAAGTGGCACTGCTGGACTATCTCAAGCGGTATCACCCGGACGATAACGAGAAGTACACCATGGTTGCTTATCACTTCAGTATGTACAGGGAAATTGCCGAGAACCTCGAGAGCTCCGCCATCGCACAGCTTAAAACACTGAAAGATTACGTTATAGGTCAGCCTTGTTTTCATACTTTCTTTGTTGTATATCTCAGTCTTCTTTCAATTGCTTGTCATTTTAATGGATTTTAGCTCGTTGCCGAAGCATGTCGGTTTTTGACACATTATAGATTTTATAAAGTTTTAGGCTGCCAATAAATAAAAAAAGCAATAAAAAGGTCTTTCTCTTCGCTCTTAAGTAAGTAGTCGTTTCTAACTGCCCCATAGAACAGATGTCTCTGAATCTTATGGTGATTGCTTTTTTTCCCTTGATTGCCAACTCTTTTTTTTCATATTTACCTCTGTTAATTTTTTAGTCAGATACAACCGTCAAACGTTTAATTTGTCAACTCTTGTTAATGTTGTATCTGCAATAAATTTTATCAGTTGTATTGACTATGAATAGAAGATGTGAAAAACTTAATTGTAATGTTTCATGTGACTATTTTATAATTTTATATTGTAATTAGTGCCTAATTTTTAAATGTATTTATTCACAGTGAATTGGTTGTTTGTATAGAGGGCCATGTGTCAGAAAACTCCTCTGCGGTGTTAAAATGTTTTTTTACCCTCTCAAAATAAAGTACACAGTATTGTATGGTAATAGTTCAGTGGTTTCCAAGTTGTATCTATTTAAAAACACAAAACTAAACAAAACAAAGAAATTAGAGAGCTGATCCAATGTCTCCAGTACCTAACTGACTTTTTTTTTGTACCCAACCTCGTACCCAGGGCTTTACCTTAGCAAACTGGAGGAGCCTTAAAGCCTAAGAAAGTCCTTGGAACAGTTTGCTTATGTAGAGGATTATATAAGGGGGCGAAGATAAGAATTGCTATCTTCAACTGCTAAACGAAGTAGCGCTGAAAAAGTCTCTTAAAACTGCCGAACGCAGCGCAAAAAATGTCCATGCAATATTTTGTTTGGATATTAGGTAGGTAATCTTACGACTTTCAAGTTGAATTTGGAATTGCACGAGTTTGCTTTTCAGAAGAGTATCAAAAGTTGAGCTTTTTGAAAATTACGCGAATGCAAATAAATTCCAAAGTGAAAGAGTTCTGTGGTTTCTTAACCGATCACAGTGCTCCATTCTTTGAGAAATTTTCACGTTGTTTCCTTTTTCCGTACTAAGTTTTGTTTTTTTTCGTCACGTTTTATAGAAACTGCGCTGCTTTAGCCAATGAGAATTGAGTAATTTTGTGTTTTTATTAAATGTATACTGTAATTGCAATTCACCGTAGAAGTCTCAAGGTACTAATATTTGAAATAGATTAAAGATAGGTGAACCATCCATAATTACTAGGTTGCTTGCGGCAAACCTGTTTTAAAATCGGTCAGGTTTTTTTTTCTGTTTCCTCCGCGAGAAAATTGCATTCTTTCGCAACTCTATTAATTATGATAAACCCTACCAACTTTTGAGTCAACGTGGCTGAAGTTAGCTTACCAAATGTTTTGATCGGCGGCTATAATTTGTTGTCGGGTGTCGGAGTTCTTTTTTCAACAAAAAGAAATAGCTGTCGACCTACGGCCAAATGTATTTACATTTGAGTTTGCAGACATGTGGATTGTACTCGGTCGTCCTCCCAGAAAACTCGGACAGCTTACAGATACACAAACATGCTCGCAGGCATGATGATACATGACATTATATCAAACGAAAAGGTGGTGAATAAAAATGATATGAAGCTCTAACGTAACGGATCTCTATGTATTGATTTTTACAGCTGCGACACCGGAACTTGAAGCAAAGTTGAATTCTATAATGAGGTCATTCTGTTATGCTTGTGACAATTACGCTAAGGTAAGTTTACAAGCTCGGGAACTCGATCATTTGTGATATGGTACAAAAATCTTGTGAGTAAAAACGATATCAAGGTCTTAACATGTAATAATCTTATTGATAAACAGTATCCAAGAAAGTTTCAAGTTTATTATTATTTAATAAATTATTTTACAGACTGCACTACCCGCAAATAGCAAAGGCTGATCTAGGCGGGTAGTGAAGAGAAAATAGATAACATGAGTTATAAAGTAGTTGAACACTGTAAACGAGAATAAATGGATATATAAAGATAATTATGTTGCTACTAGTTTACTTAAATCTACTTAAATAATTTTGAAAAATTGGAAATAATCAAATTGATGTCAACATAATCATCCTGTTCTTGCAGTGCATCCAGTTACTGATGGGACACTGTTCCATACTTTGACGCCTATTCTCGAGAATGACTTTGATCTGTAACCTAGTGATACTTTATAGTAATGATTATTATTACTTTATAGTAATGATTATTATTACTTAGTGCTACATTGTTGTTGTTGTTATTACTATTATTATTGTTGATCTGTGACCTAGTCATACTTTATAGTAATGATTATTATTACTTAGTGCGTCATTGTTGTTGTTGTTGTTGTTATTATTATTATTATTATTATTATTATTATTATTGTTATAATTATTGTTATATTGGCAATCATTCCCGGGGGAGGGACTCCCAACTCTTTGGGGCGGGGATGCTCGTCTACCTCTGAGAGGTAAAAATTCAAGGATTTGGTACCGCTTAGGGTGCCAGAGACAAAATTTTGACATTTGCATACGCTGCGGTACCTTTTAGGACTTCCTCAGTATCATACAAACAGAGACATAAAATCGCTCATTGGCAGTTCAAGTGGGAGTTCAAGTTGATGTAACTCTAATTAGTCGGCTAACTATATGTCAGTCATATCAGCATACCAGAAATACATATCAGTATAGTTGTTATTTCAGAGACTAAATCAAACAAAGAAATCGCCGCTTTTGTTTAGTACCTCAGTTTTGAAATCGGCCTGAGCCACGCCCAGATTGGTACCTCTCAGGGGTTCCATTGAAATGTTACGACAAGAGTATTCCCGCCTCAAAAAGTTGGGAGTCCTCCCCACTCTTCTAAATCTCGTAACGTGCGCGGCTGGTGTTGTGAACACTAATATTTTACTTACACTTGAAGTGCTATTGGAAAAGGAGTTCACTCGTGCTTGCAGTTTCACATCCTATCCGTAAAACCCTGTACGAAGAAGCTAAGTACTTAATACTAGTCAGTATTCACAAAACCAATGACTTCACGAGATTCAGTAGAGCTGTCATTGGTTATGTTCTTTTATGTCAATGGTTATGTTAGGTTATGTTATTTTCTGCGGTTTTACTTTATAGGATGGATGCCAGAGGCATTCTCAAAAATGTCTCAAGCAAGCGAGGTTGGTTCAGTTGCAGATACAGCTGTTGCCTTCAGGTGTGCGGGTGATTAATCTGGATGATCACGGACTACAGAGGTTCGCAGCGAAACACGGACATTTCTTTGAGGTATTCTGTAGCTCTCTTTTTCTTTTTTTTCCAACACGAAAAGCCATTTATCACAAATTCAGTGTTGCAAAGATAACTTTTTACAGACGGTCTCGCAAACTTTATATTGGCACAAGCAATTTCAGAAACTATGTCTTGGCACAGACGATCACAGAAATTTTGTCTTATCTTTAAAAGTGGACTAAATTGCGGAATCAAAAGATAATTTGAAACATTTTTACTTTATCTCAAAAACTCTTTTGTCTTTTCCTTTTTTTGTCTTTTGTATTTTTTTATTAATTGTTGGAGCTCGACCTTTTCCTCCTTTTGGATTTAGATATTTATTCACTACCCGCCGAGATTAGTCTTGTAGTATTTGTGGGTACGTGTCAATTCTTTACTTTGTAATATGCCTCAGTAAGTTCATTATGTCACAGACGATGAAATGAACTTTGTTTTGGTGCAGACGATCTGAGAGCTAAACTTTGTATTGTAACAGACGATCAAAGATACGATCTTGCCATAGGTGATCAACAGAGAACATTCAGTGTACCACTAATTTCAGTCCCTGTTCTAGCTAATAAACTCTGTAAACCTGTCCCCAGGCCCTGTTGGTAGCAGATGCGTACGGCAAGCGTGGTTACAGTATCTGGGTCGACGCAGTGTATACCCATGTTGTCTTGGGAGGGGATTTCAAGTATTTTCACGACCTGAAGTCCGCAATCTCTCTTAGCAGCGTTTTGTTCGTTGATGTTGTCAATAAGTAAGTAAACTGTCTGTATTCGTTTTAAAGCTTGTTTGTGAGGTACAAGGTCCCGTTGTTCAAACGCCCATTAGCACTAACCCAGAGTTAAACTTTTAATCTTCTTTCCTGTTTCCAGAGCCTTCTTTTGGCTGGAGTGAAATATATTTTGCAAGCCGGTTACAACATTTATCAAAACATTTTTAATCTAACACACAAAATTTTTAATCTAAAAAGAAAGAACATATCGTAGCTTTTAGTTTTGTTTGATATAAAGTGCGTAGAAAGAGAACAAAGACGAAAGACGAAAATGTCAAGCTCGACACGATTTTCAAACTCTTTGTCCTTCCTTGCCGCCGTACATGAACTATCAACCCAGGGTTTAGTGTTAACCAACTTTATTGTATTTTGTTTTTGCATTAATAATTATTGTAATCAGAGGCATTGTTATTAAAATCTTGAATCTTGAATCTTGAATCTTGAACAACTCAGCCCAGGTTTTTATTGCTTTGTTAGTCATGTCTTAAAGAGTAAAAATAAGTGGCCATTTTCAAATAGGTAAAGACTGATTTTTTTAACGTGGGTCCGGGTTTCGTCACCGGTTCATACAACTGGTATCAATGGAAGCCGACGGTGCACGCCTTACCCCCTCCCTCTGCCAGTGCTCCGTTTTTCGGGTATTTAAAGCTGAAGCTACACAGATTAGACGAAAGTCGAACCAGACGTTGGAGTCGCTGCCGGACTGAGTCACTGAGAATCGAACTGGGGACTCCAACACAGAAGGCATTGCACTAACCAGCTGTGCTAGACGCCGGGTCCTAAGCACCTTCGGTCGATATGATGTTTTGAAATAAACGCCGAAGGAGAATCGTGTTGGTCATCAGCCATTTCACGCATTCCATCACTACGACTCGACTGAGATTCAATCCCGGGATTTGCACGTAGGCTGAAGTTTCAATCTCAATCTTACGCCACGGATTTTTCTTCGGGTCCTTCGGGCTTTGGCCAACGCCTTTTAAGCGTTGAGACCTAAATTTACAAAGCTCTAAAAAAGTAAAGGTTCGAAGGTTCTTTATTTCCTATTTACATTTTTTACAAATAGATATTTACAAAATTTGAAATTAAAGTAAACTCGACTGGTGAGCTAAAAACAAGAATAAAAATTGCAGCACCAAGGGTTTTCAAGTTTGAGCTGTAAACTTTGCGTAACCGGCTTCACATAATGCATAAGTTATGTTAAGTTTTATTGTTATTTAACTTTGAATAAAAAAGTGATGTTTTATTGCTGTTTAAGCCTTTGTGGATAAAACTTTTTAATCTTTGTTTTGCAATATAGAACAAGCTACAGGGGCGGATTTAGGGGAGGGACTAATGGGGCCCGGACCCCCCACGTTTTTGGCTGCACTATAATTCTTTTTTTTCATTAATTGTTATTCAGTTAAAAAGTGTAATGTACTGTACCACTAAGTATATATATATAATTCAGTATGGTTAAGGGTCTAGTCACTGTAAGTACTTTTCACGTATCACAATGTTAAAATGAAATTTTTATGTGGCAAAACATAATTTCTATTAAATTATTTCCGTCAACAATCAAGCTAAATTGTAATGATTATTCATGCACAAGCACGAACGTGTTTCTAGTAACTGCGTGGGCTGTTCATTGTAGGTAAAACCGTTATGGTCTGGGAAGGGTGAGTTTATGCCCACCCCCCCCCCCCCCTCATCCTTTCTAAAACTTCTGAATCCGCCCCTGAGCAACGACTTCAAAATTAAAATTCCGGCCACGTTTTAGGTCCAAAACCTTAAGGAATAGCTGCGGGTACTAAAATGAGATATCACGGTAGATATTTTAGAAGATTGCCCAGTCACGCATGCAATAAATTAAAAGCGTGTTCTCAATTGCTTTATGAGAAGGGTATTGGAAATAGCAACCCTTACAGATATCATATATGTTTCAGAAACAGGTTCTAAGGATACTATCAAGAGAATGTGATTGTGATGAGATCTAGATCTACTTAATTTCAGGTGCCTTGGATACTAGTTTCTTAAAAAGTTTATATTTTCTTTCTTTGCTAGATACAAGAACGAAGGCACGCGGTCTTCACAGATCACGGTTAACTTGAGAAAGTTGCTAAACTATGTAACAGAGGCTCGTATTCGCTACCGGCTGGCAACAGATTTAAACTTCAGAGACGTGGCGTCTTCTATGTTAGAAGGAGACGGCGGGTCATACCTCAGAGACATTATGGCACCGTAGCGCGCACGATGTAAAGGAATATTATGCCAACGTATTTGTGATCGGTCCCTTGGGAATTCGATTTTGGAGATGAGGAAAAAATGAATGCTGTTGCTTTTTATTTGTTTGGGCGTTATGTCTTCAGTACCGATTTCCTGACGGTAATAACATTATGATTTGTTAGTAAGAACCTTTAGTCCAGGAAATTGAAATAATCTTTGTTTATGGTTAATAAACCGTTCTCACTCTTTCGCCATCTTGTATTGAAAACGAGGCTGGACGGTCATAACAGAGGATGGCGTCTAGTAAGAATGTCGAGTCTTAATGGTCGAAATCATTTAAGTATCTACCGAAAATTGGTCTGGAGTTTGCTGAAAAATGGGCAAACGAGTAAGCTAAAGCTCCGCAAAAGGTAATGGTTTGCCCGTCCAGCCTTGTTTTCAATCCAAGATGACAAAGGTCTATAAACGGTCAATTTTTTTCCTGTGACCACTACATTTTGTCGTGCGGTGCATTGAGAGAAGTTTGGTTCAGTTCAACACAACGCATGGTTAGTAGTTTACTCGCATTCGCGTAATGCCCGTAGCCGCGGGACGTTTAATCCTCTCCTTGGGTAATGGACAGTTTAGTTGTCCTATGGATTATTCAATAACAACGAAAAAAATTCATAAAATGACAATTTTTTTTATTCCGTTAACTGACTCATCGATTAAATGAGCTTGGAAGTGAATTACAAAATTATATTTTTACGAACAATACTGTTTTTATGTAGTTTAGGCATTTTGAGTAGAAATGAAAATTTAAAATATTTGAAATATAAAAAAGATTTTTAGATATTTCAAAAAGACACAAAGTCTGCAGTGGTAAAGTGAACTATAAAGCTGATCAAGGAACTGGCGATTTGTATTTAGTTTATAATGAGATTTTAAACACAAAGATAGCTCAGGGAGCATGCGGTAAAGAGTAAAGATAAAGTAACGAAAGAAATAAGCTTGAGTTCACGTTGCCACATGCGGCACCACACAGACGTGTTGAAAAGTGTTATCACGCACACATATTCAGCTAACTTTCGTTTAAATGTTTGCCTCCGCCTCCTTTTTTTAGAGTATAGATTCTTTTTTCTGTCTCTATCTTTCTTTTTTATCAATTTACACTCAATTATTGGCTACCTAGCTCGTTTAGTCCTAATGGTCTTCCAGGTATCCAGCACCTATCACTGACAATCTGTGAAATCATGTTAAATCCGTAATTAGTTTTAATTAATACTAGGTGAATAAAGTACTTCTTTTTGTTATTATTTCTTTTGCTGATGTTATAGTTTTGCTGTTGTTGTTTTTGTTGCTATTATTGTTGCTACTGTTACTATTGCTGCTGTTGTAGAAATGTACATAGCACGCCGGGGAAGAGGACGCACTATTAGCTCGCCTGGGAAGGGGATGTACCATTAGCTCGCCTGGGAAGGGGATGCACCATTAGCTCGCCTGGGAAGGGGATGTACCATTAGCTCGCCTGGGAAGGGGATGTACCATTAGCTCGTCGGGGAAGGGGATGCACCATTAGCTTGCCGGGTTAGGGGATGCACCATTAGCTTGCCGGGTTAGGGGATGCACCA
>JAOEJH020046033.1:0-10540 GCA_025448215.2 Palythoa grandis
CAGTGCTGTACCAACTGAGCTATGAAGACACATCTCAGTATTAGGAGCAGGTCAATGTGTCGACCTCTACGATACAGGTCAGTGCTGTACCAACTGAGCTATGAAGACACATCTCAGTTTTAGGAGCAGGTCAATGTGACGAGCTCATCTCTGTGATCACAAAAGATAACATTTACGATGAACTGGTTTGTACTTCGGCTATAAGGCAATGAAATTATGGAGAAAGCATCGCTTACCAAGTTACTTAGTTTAGGCAATTGCGAAAGAGAAGGCTTAACCCAAACAAATTTTCACGATTTCAGCGGGATAGGAAACTCTAGATAAACGAAGATTACAATCCCGTCGTAAAAGAAGAGTGAAACAGATTTAGGCTTGGATTGATTAGTTTACTTACGTGCACTTTGGAACACCGCCGGTTGGAACACAAGTTCCCCCGTTATGGCAATAACCGATCGTACAGGCTGCAAACAGAAAAACACAAAACTTTAAATCTAAGTTTATTAGGTTTGTAAGTTTTTTGAGAAAAAGTCTTCTGAGAAAAACAAGCTTGTGACAACGAGAATAATTCTTTCACTTTATTTGGTTTGTTACACTCGGTTCGTATGGATGTTAGAAGTTGAAGTTGAAGGGCTTTTCAAGGAATTCAAGGCCATGTTTTACAAACTCAAGCACTTTTCTCGATAGAATTTTCGTATGAACTCTTCACTTTATTCATCATACATTAACAAAATCAGTCTGTATTAGTAGAAAAGCAAAATATAAACTCTTGCTCCGTTTCTCAGTTATTTCACAAAAGCAACGTACTTTTGAACTTGAAGGTTTCCAAAGAAAAAGCACTTACAAAAATCAATCATTCTCAAGCACTAGCTCTCAAATTCACGTACTTTCAAGGCCTTGAATTTTTATTTTCAGATTCAAGCACTTTCAAGGACATTTAAGGCTTGTATGAATACTGGTTAGAAAGAATTTAGGGATATGGCAAAGGGACGTGGTCCTGACTGGCCATTTGCCCTTATAACCATCCACAGCCAGTTGTTAATGGGAATCGAATCATGCTGAGGGAGGAAAGTACCCGTCGAAAAACCCTTTCAGTCAGATTGAAAACGACTTAGTTTTATTTCATGCACGGAACCCAGGAATCGATCCCTGATTCAGGGTTCTTCCCCTTTGCTCAAAATAAAATTACAGGACTTTTTCAGGTAAATTCCAGGTGTGCTGAACTTTTTCAACGTATCTTCAGATCGGGACAGGGGTGGAGTGTGTACGGCAACACTGCTCTGAAGTCAGAATGCGATTTACAATTGCGAGCTTTTGTATTATATAAAGAACAGAATTTATGTCTAAAAACGATTACACAAAGTGGACTGCAAACTTCAAGGAAATTCAAGGATTCTTCCAAAATTCAAGGATTTTTCCAGGTCGCTCTAAAAAAACATTTTTCAAGGAATCCCAGGCCTGGAACAAATAATCCCGAAATTCAAGGAATTCCACGTTTTCCAGGTGGCGTACGAACCCTACTGATTGTACAGGTGCGAGGCGCGAACGATGACAACTCTGCCAACCTGAATCTCCGAAAATACCACAATTGATGACACGATAAATATAACAAGTCTTAAACGATCGCTTCCACTTATCACGGGTTTTAGTTACTGTCCTAAGTTTGAAATGTTAAAATTTACAAGTGGAAAATTAACGTCTTTATATAGATTTTACAAACACGTGTTGTTTGACGAGACTACACATATGGTACAAATATATTTTTCCATGCCATTCTCAAGAAGTTCATGAAGAACTCACAAGTGATCCCGTGATGATATCAAACATACCTCCACATGATATCAAACCTACCTCAACATGATATCAAACCTACCTCAACATGATATCAAACACACTTCCACATGATATCAAAAACACCTCCACATGATATCAAACATACCTCAACATGATATCAAACATACCTCCACATAATTTGGCAGAGTCGGCAGCACTGAGGTCACAAGGGTTCGACGAAGAGCAGATCTTGTCTTTATTAACGCAAGACCAGTTGCCAACCTTACACACGTACTTGTTTGCAGGGCAACTAAAGTTGGCTCTAGACTGGCACCGAATACCGGACCAGCCATCGTCGCATCTAGATTGAAATGAACAAAAAACAAACAGTTACTGAGAAAGAAAATTACTAACATTGTCCAAATAAATGATAAACTTTGTTTAATCTATCAGATTCACAGATTTTACAAATTTATGAGTTATAAGTTACGATAGAAAAAGGTACGGAGTACCTGGAATAACTCAAAGGCTAAAAAAGTCGGTAGCCAGGTAAACACTAAACGAAAAAGGAAAAATGGGGATGATGCCAGAAGAATAATCCAAAAATAACCTTAAAAGTTAGATAAGAAAGGAAGAAAAGATAAGGACGAAACCAAAACGGTGACTGGTTTTTCACACGAGGTAAAATTCTACCCTGATTGAAATTAAGAGAATGAGACACAGTAGAGCGAAGTAACTTACAAACAACCCGGGCGTCCCTGGTTGTCCAGGTGGCAGGTACCATGGATACAGTAGCCTTGACGACAAACTAGAATACAGCAAAACACAATTAGACGTTCAACAGCCACTGATTAACGTGACAGCAAATTCATTTAAATCATGATTAGCCTCGTTCTGAAGTCAAACAAAATTGATTTAGCACTACGCACACCTAAAAACGTCAAAAACTGCATGAAAACGTGACAACGATTAAACGATACTAATGTTATGTAGCACGCAGTAACCCTTTGTGTTACGGCTATCGTTTGTAGTTGATATGGTGAAACGCGCCGATAACTTTTGCCTCTTTTTGCTGAGGCCCTTGTAAAAGTAGCTCGATCCTCTACACTGACCAAGGCTTAGGAACGACAGCTCTGCCGAGGCCAGACAAGAGGCCAACAGAGCACCTAATAAAATAGAATGGAAAAGTGAAGCCAGTCCCCTGTCACATTTTAACATAAGCAACAGCAGACAACTAACTGGACAAAAATATTCACTGAATATTCACAACTAACCTCCACAATGTACCTCATCGCTCCAATCGTCACAGTCCTTTTTACCGTTACACTGTAACGTCTTGTTCAAACATTGTTTCGTGGCAGGACAATATATGTGCAGGTTGTCACACTTGGAGTTGGCTGTAGGTTGATATAACACATCTCCGAGTCACGCATAATGATATTGTATGAGATATTTTAATAGATTCTACTTTGTTACAAAGAAACTTACTAAAATTCAACTAATTCGAGCGACTGATACACTAATGTTGTGATAAGGAATTAAATCAAAGAAACGACTCAGCAAAAGTTTTACCCTATTTGGCTAAAAAGCAAAGATTTAAACTGCCATTGCGCTTTAAATTTCCTGCTATCCGAAATAACTATGACAGCGTATTGTTATTAAGGATTTTCTAGACCAATATATGTGCAGGTTGTCACACTTGGAGTTGGCTGTAGGTTGATATAACACATCTCCGAGTCACGCATAATGATATTGTATGAGATATTTTAATAGATTCTACTTTGTTACAAAGAAACTTACTAAAATTCAACTAATTCGAGCGACTGATACACTAATGTTGTGATAAGGAATTAAATCAAAGAAACGACTCAGCAAAAGTTTTACCCTATTTGGCTAAAAAGCAAAGATTTAAACTGCCATTGCGCTTTAAATTTCCTGATATCCGACATAACTATGACAGCGTATTGTTAGTAAAGATTTTCTAGACCAATTTTTTTCGGAAACTTTCAATAAACATGAAGAGTTTGAGAAAACATATCAACAGCCAGAGAGATTGCCTCAAAAGGTATCCAAATACCTCTCTCGCCCCATGTAAGGTAGTCCGTGACAGTGTTGGATTCCGGATTTCACCTCAGTGGATTCCAAAAGGGCTGGATTCCAGATTCTTGATTCCAAAAGGATTGGATTCCAGATTCTTGATCCCAAAAGGACTGGATTCCAGATTCTTGATTCCAAAAGGGATGGATTCCAGATTCTTGATTCCAAATGGACTGGATTCCAGATTCTTGATTCCAAAAGGACTGGATTCCAGATTCTTGATTCCAAAAGGGATGGATTCCAGATTCTTGATCCCAAAAGGACTGGATTCCAGATTCTTGACTCTAAAAGGGCTGGATTCCAGATTCCGAATTCCTGGAGCTCGGGATTCCAAAGATTCTTTACCTTTTTTCCTTTTAGACTAGGATTCCGGATTCCACAAGTAAATATTTTCTCGATTGGGGAATTCGGATTACCTTACAAGGGGCGACCTCTCAAAGTTTCATTGAAATAACTTCTCTGGTGGATGAACAGAGCCAAATCTTTCCTAATCTTCACAAGAAAATCGACTAATCTCTTTAAAAGTCTAGTATGTTAGAATTAAATTAATGTCAGAATTAAATTCGATGTTCTGTGAGGAAAGAAAAGCTAAAGGCTCCTTAGGAAGCAAACCGCCATTTCTCAAAGAGAGATGTGCATCAGTTGAGAAGCAGAGATAACCACTAAACAAAATAACACGTCAACGTACGGCAGTTGTCTTCGTCCGATTTATCGGTGCAGTCGTAAACACCATCGCATACATCGCGAGAGCTGATACACTCGTAGCACAGTTCATTAGAACCGGGACACTGTTTTCTGTTGCGACACTGGAACTGATCTCGCCTGCAAGACTTTTGGTTGTCTGCAATGGAATCACAACATACTCGTCAAACAGGCTGGTGATAATAAAATCAAACTGACTAGTTAGGTTGATTAGAGGATGTAGTTACTGTATCTCACAGCTCGAGTACATAAGCTTAGTTCACACTTGTACAATAAGAATTGTAAGCATAACATGAAACAACCATAACATAAGGATAAAACAGATAGTCAGAGCGTCAAAGGATCTTTGGTCTTAGATGAATATTCTGTCCAACCTGGTACACAACCATTTTTCAAAAAGCCCTTTTGTATTTAACTAACCACGGGCTACATGAAACGTTCGTTACGAATTGAAAATTAAGTTGAAAAACAAACTGTTAGCGTCAAACCTTAATCAATTATTTGGCCAATTCCTTTATTATGGAACAACTTCATGTGTCAACTTAACGCCGCCGTATTAATGCACATATAAAGTCAGCTTTGATTTGAGTTAACTGAAAATTTTTTGTAAACCTAATCCCACGCCCTAACTTCTTGCCGCGGTCAGATCAAAATTTAACTGATCTACTAAATACTAAATCAATTATTCGTCTCCCCCTAAAGGTATATTTGCAAGATATTACTTACTTATGCAGTCGGTAAAGGTGATATCATCAATAGCAATATCGCTCTGGACCGTTGGCCCGCGAGTAGCCTCGAAGATTAACCTAAAAGGTTTCTGCGAGTTGATCAGGTTATTAAAGTCAGCTCTGCCCCGATTCCAGCCATCACCCTTGTTTCCTGATCGTTTCCAAACCTAACAAGTCATAACAAAAGTCATTACTTTAGATTAATTAGATCTAAATAATAATATAAACGATAAAATAATATAAACGTGATCTGCATTAAAATATAACATTAATATATAAGGGAGGGGGGTGCCTTAGTAAAAAACACCTATTTTCTACGTTGAATAACCTCGACATCCCTTCCCTACCGCTTTTGCGCTAGAGGGTTAAAAAAAGACATTCATAAGCGAGTTAAAAAACACGCTTTCATAGTTATCCTTATGTTCTTCAAGGGTTGAGTCGGGATAAATCTAAGGAGCTCTTCTTACTTACTTAAAACTTAGAAAGATACACCCAAAAGTAGATTTCTCTAATACTGGGCGGCGCGGTCGCGGTTTAGAGCCGACCGCTGACCACAAAACGTCAAGGTCTACTTGGAGAGTTACAACATTTTCTATATTTCCTTCCCCCTTTTCCCCACCAGCCAACGAATTATGCTAATTTATAATTTTCAGGTCTATTTTGGATTTATTTTTCTCAACGTAGAAAAGTTTTACAGATCTGTGGGCCAACACTTTCAAGTGAAAATCGATTACTATACCTCGGACGTGTTTCCGTTAGCCTGGACTAAGAGTTTCAATTCACCCATTCCTCTTCCATACATACTAAAGAAGAAGTTTATACGGCAGCTCTGGGGCAGCGATTTCATGGATGGAGAGAGCAGTTTGGCTGATTTCCCAGCTTTGACTCGCGCGCCGTTCATGTACACGTAATATCCTGCGAGAAGATCGGTTGATTAACACTTAAATTTATTCATTTTTTTCCTATTTTTTTTCTGCCAAAGCCAAAAAGATTTGGACATTTCCAAATTAACCATGTGAACCATATCTAAAAATTATTTTTGTCCGTGCGTTTTTACTTCATGGAATTACGACATTTCAGGAATTTTATTTTTCTCAAATGGAAAATGACAAAAAACTCCCAAGTCCATTATGGAAATCAAACCAATGACCCTATGATTACTACAAATAGAAAAAGGTGATGGGTTTCACTCCGTTAGGGAGTAAGATGTGATTTTCTTTTGAGAAAAACAGCTTGAGACAAGCGAATGCTTCTTTCATACTGACTTTAAAGTGAAGAAGCTACAAACCAAAAACCGTTCAGTTCAAGGAGTGATTGATTGAAGTTATTTTAAAAATGAAAAGAAGTATTCGAGTCCTTTGTATCACAATAAAAGCTGTTAAATGAGTAAATAGTAGAGTTAAGACTTTCAATTCTTAACAATATTAAAATCACCGCCATGCATTAGGTGAGATTTTTGTTTCCGAGACCGTGTTCCTATCTTTCCTAAAGGAGGTTTTAAGTTATTCACAGAGAAAAGTAAGTCCAAGGGCCTAACAAGAATATAAAACCAGGCGTGGGAAGCTTGAGAGTTTGAAAGTGCCTTACCCATTTCGTTCTGCTTGGTGTGATCATAGCGAGGTCCGGTATTTCTTGATGGGGTCTCTCCTCTCTTCCGCATGAAACCGGCTGAACCGGTTGGGTTACTGCTCCAACCACAGAGAGATTTTTCAAAGTCACACGAGCCTGCGGTTGGCGCTTCATAGAAATAAAACGTGAAGCATTTGAACTATTTCTGTCGTTACATTTTAATGATTTCATTGTAAGCAGATTGCTTATTAAAACCATACAACTAAAACCGATCAAAGTGAATTAACACATATCCAGAATGTAAGCAGAGAAATTCCATTTTAATGTCGTTCGTAACTGTAACAACAAGAAAACATCTTCAGTAAATGAGACTCACGACAACGTCAAGTGCAACTTACCGACTGTTGGAATGGCGGTAGGTGTCGTAGCGTCATCCTCTGCAAAGAAAATTGTTTTATAATAAAAAATATATTTTTTGAACACTAAATCTTTTAAGTGAATGGTTGTCCTGTTTCTTCCGGACTTTTTATTGGTAATAGTTAATCACACGACTTCGAGTTCAATTTGAAAAAAATTTGCAAGAGTGGGGTTTCCAAAAAGTATCAAAATTATATGAGCCAGTAGGGCGAATGCACTTTGGGCTTTTTAAAAAACACACAAAAAAACGAGAACGAGAAAAGTCTTGTAATTACTCTTCAATGAGAAACATAACAAAATTATAGAGCAGGTTCTGCTTTGGACGCCGGCAATTTTGCAACTTTTATCAAAAGCGAAAAATTCTGTGAGTAAATTGCACTGCATTATTTATTTTGGCAATAAATTAACTCTTTTTTGAATTGTGTTTACAAAAAACTGCACCGCTCTCAGCCAATCAGAATCGCGTAATTTTGTTATGTATATTATTAATAATAAAATACTATAAAATATATTCCGTTCCTGCTAACCCCCACCCAACCAATATTTGTCTTGCCACCCAGTTTAAGTCTGCTTATTTAAAGTGTATATACCCAAAAATAGAACTTTGTCTATTAGGAAGGTTTTCGAAAAAGAAGAAAAATGTCGTTTATTTTATTGAAATAGCTCTTTTGGTTGCTGAGCTATTAAGGTTTTTCAAAAGCGTTACTGTGCCATTGGGGAAATTCCGGTCCGCGTTGAGAACCAATCAGATTTGAACATTTGCTCCTGTATCATCTTACTCTTAGAAAAAAAATAACATATCACTTACTGCAGCACATAACTCCACCAGCATTCACAGAGCTTATAAAGCTGCATCCCTGCATGTCGCCCTTCGCAGGGCTGTATCTCGTTTGACCATTTGGAAAAACACCCGAGTCACAGAGATCTGGTCCCCGGCAATCAATTCCACAGCACAGTGGCTCAGAACAGTCCATATGGTACTGCCCACAACCGTAGTCTCCATCCAGTTTGGGACGACTGCAGCCCTCCGCTCCTTGTACTTTGTTGTTCTTCATACAGTGGTTAATAGCTGCACTGAAACGGCCATAGCTGGCACGCTGACAGTCCAATCCGTTAGTCTAAAAAGCAAATGAAGCGGAATCTTTGACTACGATTTTCTTAAGCCTCTATGATTCACACATAGGAAATAGTATTAGTAATAACAGTAATAGTAATAGTAACAGTAATAGTAATAGTAATAACAGTAACAGTAATAGTAATAGTAGAAGTAATAACAGTAATAGTAATAATAATAGTAATAGAAACAATAATAATAATTTTAGTAGTAGCAGTACTAGTAGTAGTAATAAAATTAGTGGAAGTGGTAGAAGTAGTAGCAGTAGTAGTATTATAGTAGTAGTATTATAGTAGTATTGTAGTAGTAGTAGTAGTAGTAGTAGTAGTAGTAGTAGTAGTAGTAGTAGTAGTAGTAGTAGTATTGTAGTAGTAGCTGCAGTAACAATAGTAGTTGTAGTAGTAGTAGTAGTAGTAGTAGTAGTAGCAGCAGCAGCAGTAGTAATAATTATAGTGGTTGTAGTAGTAATAGTAGTAATAGTAGTAGTCGCAGTAGAAATAGTAGTAGTAGTAGCAGTAATAATAGTATTACCAGTATTAGCAGTAGTAATAGTATTAGTAGCAGTGGTAGTAGTAGTAGTAGTAGTGGTAGCAGTAGAAGTACTGGAAGAGTATATAAAAGGATTGTGTCATCCTTCGATGAAAGGAACAATGAACCTATCGTACCCTGTTAGTGATTTCAAATCTATCTCCAAATGTACCACAAATGTGCCATCCATCAGCGCACAGGTCAGCGGCTTTTCCACAAGACCAGCCCCAGTTTCCAAGATCGTCGCCACATTTTGCGCCAGGCGTCTTAAGCACCCGGAGACTCTTTCTGCCATACCACCGTCCCCTACAACCTGCTACGGTTGGATTTCGGAAGAATCCGTCCCTAACTCCATCTGAACAGCCAGTAGTGAGAGCTGTTGATCAGAAGATAACTTAGACCCTGTCCACACGAAGACGCTTGCTGTCCACGCGAAGACACTTACTGTCCACGCAAAGACGCTTACTATCCACACAAAGACGCTTACTGTCCACGCAAAGACGCTAACTGTTCACGCAAAGACGCTTACTGTCCACGCAAAGACACTTACTGTCCACGCTAAAACGCTTGCTGTCCACGCGAAAACGCTTACTGTCCACACGAAGACGCTTACTGTCCAAGTGAAGACGCTTACTGTTCAACTGAAGATGCTTACTGCACAGACAAAGACGATTATTGTCCACACGAAAACGCTTACTGTCCACGCCATGACGTTTACTATCTACGCCAAGACGCTTACTGTCCACGCTGAGACGACGCTTACTGTGCACTCTAAGATGCTTACTGTCCACGCTAAGATGCTTACTTTCCACGCTAAGACGACGCTTACTGTCCACGCTAAGACGAAGCTTACTGTCCACGCTAAGACGACGCTTACTGTCCACGCTAAGACGAAGCTTACTGTCCACGCTAAGACGACGCTTACTGTCCACGCTAAGACGACGCTTACTGTCCACGCTAAGGCGACGCTTACTGTCCACGCTAAGACGCTTACTGTCCACGCTAAGATGCTTACTGTCCACTCTAAGACGCTTACTGTCCACGCTAAGACTACGCTTACTGTCCATGCTAAGACGACGCTTACTGTCCACGCTAAGACGACGCTTATTGTCCACACTAAGACGATATGAAAACGATGTCAAAACGATCGTGTGGACAGAGAACTTTTTAGTCGATTACTTTTAGTTGTTTATAAACCGCTTTAATTTAAATGAAACTGTAGCTTTCTGGTTACAATGATTTTACTTAAACGAGAACGTAATGTTCCCTTTATTCTTCAAAACTCTCTGGTACACCATTTGTTTAGTGTAAATTTGTACTCTTTTCAATCTATTGTTGCCATTTTTCATAATAATATTAGTTTGTTAGTCGACATGTCTTCAAAATCGTTTTGTTTTTAGGCATATTTAAGACTGCTGTACCTGTATCTGCAAAGTATCAGTTCAAGATGTCGAAAAAAGAGAAAGACCAGGAATTACAAAAGTATGACAATAATGTTAATATTAATATTAATAGAAATAATAACAAATAGTAACAAATAATAATAATAATAACAATAATATTTTTCTTCTTCTTACTATTAATATTAATTTTTGCCTGGAAATATATATGGTTT
>JAOEJH020046134.1:0-10539 GCA_025448215.2 Palythoa grandis
TAATTTAGTCCTCTCCTGGGCCCCAACAGAGATCCCCTCAACGTAAGTTGTAATATTTACAGATTGGGTGTTTCTTTAATTTAGTCCTCTCCTGGGCTGCAACAGAGATCCCCTCACAGTAACTTGTAATATTTACAGATTGGGTGTTTCTTTGATTTAGCGCTCTCCTGGGCCCCAACAGAGATCCCCTCACAATAACTTGTAATATTTACAAATCGGGTGTTTCTTTGATTTAGTCCTCTCCTGGGGCCGCAACAGAGATCCCCTCACAGTAACTTGTAATATTTACAGATTGGGTGTTTCTTTAATTTAGTCCTCTCCTGGGCCCCAACAGAGATCCCCTCAACGTAAGTTGTAATATTTACAGATTGGGTGTTTCTTTTATTTAGTCCTCTCCTGGGGCCCCAACAGAGATCCCCTCACAGTAACTTGTAATATTTACAGATTGGGTGTTTCTTTTATTTGGTCCTCTCCTGGGGCCCCAACAGAGATCCCCTCACAATAACTTGTAAAAAGAACCATCTCGGTCTAGTTGGTGTTTTGGGTAAATGCCTGCACGTGATAGTGGTTTCAAGGTCAACGGGGTCAAGTGTCTTTCGTAACTTACGCGTTCTGATCTCTAGCTTAACGTACAAATCGCCTATGGCTATCTCACCAGAAAATGAAAAATTTGTTGTAATTTGCAAGTTGGCTACTCCTATTTGATTAATATGGGGATGTCTATTTTCCATCATATATGGATATTGATTCAAAGGGAAAGAGGAGACCTGAAAGAGACCTTTTATTGTCAAATTATACTCCAAGTGCTCTTCACAACATCTTTATTACACCAATATCGACTTCCACTCATAAAGCAAATCTTTTGTTTATTGTACTATTAATAGTGATTCCTTGTTTTATGAATCAAATGAACGAATGAGTCAAATTTTAAAACGCGGAAAAATCAATGAAAAGCTGAAAAATTAAAATCTCAGAGTTTGTAAGGCCTAAGAACTTGATAGCCAGGCTCCTGCCGCCGTAAAACAGAGCTCCATTGCTACAACGTTGCTCGATAGTCATCAAACCTTGAAAGCGAACTATGGGAACAATGTTAAACGACTTAAACAACCAAACTTGGTAGAGGTTATTAAATTGGCAAGGGGGGTACAACCATAGAATCACGTGATATAACGCCATCAAACAAAAAAACTAAAAATCTCTAAAAAGGAACATTGTTAGACAACAAAACTCAGTGGAAGTTGTTTACAGAGTAAGTGGTTTAAGTGCTTTTGATGCAGTTAAACCACTTGTTCTTGAAAATATTGAGTCGGTACACTCTTCGATCAGTTATCACCTAGCAACTGCATGTTAATAAATGATAATGAATTTAGACCCTTAGTCGTTCTTCCTTACTTTATATGAGTATTTTCAAAGTGAAAGTTATAACTTGTACAGTTGTTATGAGTTTTTACATTTATAGTTTGTAATTCAATCAGCGTCATTATTAAAATACATTGCATCACTTTTTAATGAAAACTGTAACAGGGGAGTACCTTCACTTTTCCATTCCGTTCTATTAGGTGCTCTGTTGGCCGCTGCCCTGGCCTCGGTAGAGCCGTCGTGGCTAAGCCTTGGTCAGTGCAGAGGACCAACCAGCTCTTACAAGAGCCTCAAAAAAAAGAGGATAAAAATGATCGGCGCATTTTACCACATCAGCTGCAAACAATAACCGCAACACAAAGGGTCACCGCTTGCTGTAAACAATACCACCACATTGCTATGTGACAAAACAATTACCTGTAAGTTGTTAGTCGTCTTTTATCTTTCAACAGGCTAACATAGTTATTTGGGTTTTTTTTCCTTGTAGCTAACGTAGTTATTTGGGTTTTTTTCCTGTAGTACTCCAAGCTCTTCTTGCCCTGGTCCATGACCCAGAGCCGGAGCATCCTCTGAGAGGAGACCTTGCTGAAGAATATTCGAAAGATAAGAAAAAGTTCATGAAAAATGCAGAAGAATATACGAAGAAATATGGAGAAAAAAGGCCGAGTTCGGACTGATAATTTGTTTCCTTTTCAACTGATTGTTTTCGAGAATCGAGTGCAGTTTATCGTTGTATGAACGTGATTATTTTTACAATATTCCCTAGTAGCCAACCAAATTCAAGAAAGTTTTTTTCAGCTAACTAAAACTTTTAAAGCCTTTTTTAAACGATAAAGACTGAAGACCTACTCAGCTAGCAAGGCTTTCTATATTGGCAATAGTTGATATTACATAACTGTTTAATTAATAAACAGCACGTGAATTTTCAGTGCTAATTCTAGGCCACGGTTTAGTGTTGTTATTTTTGCCAAAATATCTGTCTATCATTTTCATTTGCTCAGTGACTTTTTAGGGGAAACATTTTTTCTCCAGAGATAGAGGACTGTGAAATGCTGGTCAAATGATAGTTTGAATAGTACACATAACTGTGTTGCACATGCATGCTAGTAATGACACAGCCACTAAATAGGGCACTATGGCCTCGCGGGTCAGAGGGACTAAGAATAGTGCCCTATTTTTTAGTGGCCGTTTCATTACTAGCACGCATGTGCAACACAGTTATGTTTACCATTCCAGCCACATCCCACAAGCGTTACGCTCCGACTTTAGTTTGTATTTTCTGTTGGAATCTGAGCCTGTTTGTTAGCTGTGCTATGCTGGCGAGGGCCGACAGGGCCGAGGCAGCTGTGCACATGCCTGACGCGGGTTTGGGAGGGCCCGCGTCGTGTCGCAGGACTCCCACAAAGGGGGACCTGCGTCAAGCCAGTGTTCCTTTGGTGAACTTGTGTGTTTACTGTGCGTACTGTGCACCTGTTCGGTCCGCCACTGAACGTTTTTCAGTTTTCTCAGTTTTTTACTATTTTTTCACTCGGTTTGCACCCCCCAGTCACGGCATGAGCGTAGGTTCTCCTCGCTCTTCCGTTTCAGTGTTTCCGTGCTTCTACAATTATGGCTCAGGGACTTTGTGCCCTACAGCCTGTAGAGGCTAATATTTCTACCCGGGCTAAGGTGGCGGCCTTTTAGGCCGGTCCTTTCCGTTGTATGTCTCTGTCTCGTGCACCTTCATTGCACCATCGAAGTGCACACGAGCTAAGAAAATACATAAAAAAAAAGCTGACGAGGGCCAACAGGGCCGAGGAAGCTGTGCACGTGCCTGACGCGGGTTTGGGTGGGCCCGTGTCAGGTTGCAGGACTCCCACAAAGGGGGACCTGCGTCAAACCGGTGGGCGTTGGTTAATTTATGTTGTTTCTGTTCTCACTGTTTTGTTTCGCCGTTCGTCCGCTAATGGACATTTCAGTTTGCTCAGTCTGACCAATTTTTCACTCGGTTTTTTTCTGTTTAGCCTCTGCCACTATGGCTCAATGCCCTCGTGCCTTACAGTCGGACAAAGGTGGATGTTTTGCTCCAGGCTCAATGTGGGGACCGGCCTTTTTGCCGGTTCTGTCCGTTGTATACATATGACTCGTGCTCCTTCATTGCACCATCGAAGTACACACGAGCTTAGAAAATACAAAATAAAAAGCTGACGAGGCCCAACAAGGCCAAAACAGCTATCCACGGCCGCTAACATTCAGGCTCACTCTTTTTTTAAAGGTTTCAGTACGGGCTTAGTCCCTGTGACCCGCGAGGCCATAGTGCCCTATTTAGTGGCTGTGTCATTACTAGCACGCATGTGCAACACAGTTATGTTTATCATTCCAGCCACATGCCACAAGCGTTACGCTACTACTTTAGTTTGAATGGTACGATTAGATTAAAAGTTCGCAAATTTGTTATGTAAAATCCATGAAAAGATTTGTCAATAGCAACCCATAAAACAAACGCTGTATTCAACAAATGGTTCCATTTGGCAGTGGTCTGGCTTTACTTTAGTTGATGTTCAGAAGACGTCAAAGTTACGACTTCGTCTCGTGCAAACGTTTTATTCTCCTTGCGTTTTTTACATCATCTGTGCGTTAGATTACAATGTTGAGCACCGCCAAGGAGATTAAGAATTTATTTGTTAACACAAAATGTTTAAATGCGAACCTTTAAGGATCCGGTTTATTTTGTTGTTATTCAAGGTTAACTTTTCAAATTGGATAATAACGTCTCTAAATTAAGCCTACTTTAACGCCTCACCAATCAGGAATGTTCCTTTGTTCCTAATATTTGGAGAGAGCTTATATACGGAGGGGGGGGGGTATTATCGGAGGCTTTTCTGCGTCAGTTCAAAATCTGTGCAATTGTGACCCTTATTTTCGTGTTAGCATTTTTTTTTAAATCAGTTGCGAACACAACAGAGTTCAGGTTTATTAAGAATACAAGTTCATAAAATTTATCATTGTACATTTAGAAATAACGGAAGATCGCACCGTTCGCAAGAATTGCTTTTAGACACGACTCCAATTGTATGGCCCTGGGGGCTATATTTGCGGAAGGGCTTATTATTGGAGGACGTCTTTCGTTTCAAAGAAAGGGGGCTTCTGTTCTATTTCTCCCCTTAGTGCCACAACGCAATCAACAAGACAGACATATTGGAGGAACTTTTGCGTGTGCCGCGGTTAACAGCACCTTTATTAACCAACAGTACAACAATGAATCTACGGACTGACGTCTAGCAACCAATAAGGCACTCCCCGGGGGTTGGCTACCCCAGCTCGTGTTGATCCTTAAAGGCCCTTTATATATCAGGGCAAACGATTACATTTACTACAATTGATATTGTTAAACGTAAAGTAAATGATCTTGCACCTAATACATCAAGCAATTAAGCAGATAACGGACGAATGAGCGCCTATCGAGGTGGAACATTTTACTTTTCGATACTCGGAGGCCAGAAAAAACCTAGAAAAAATCCGCGGAGGGTAAAAAACTTGGAAATCCGGAGGGAAGCCACGTCATAACAACGTGCGACTAGTCTCATTCGCCTTAGCCCTTCCTCGAGGCTGTTACAAAATAATCCAAATGGTCTTAATCAGCTCTTTGCTACATGTGAGATCATCCTAACGAAAGTTGCTTTTTGGGTTTTTCCAACCAGCATGCCCATCCTTAAGGGCATCTGACGCCTGTGTGAAACCTGGGTCATCACATCCACCTAATTTAATACGGTGAGTTCCGAACAGGGGCGTGTCGGAAACATGATGGCCAATATATACCTTCAGATTGTCCCTAGCGCAAGAATAAGAAATACCTAGTGAAAGGTCGAATTGCTCTTTGCACTTAGATTTAACTCCTCTAACAAGGGGGCATGACGCTTTGCTGTTATTTGGCAAAAGCAATAAACGTTTTTCTGTTATAGTGACAGGCAAGTGAGCTTTCCGGACCTGGCAATAGTGGAACCTCTTCTATATTGGTCGGTTTTGCGTTTGGGGACAGAAATGGTCATATAATTATCAAACACTCGCACATCCTTAACTTTAATGTTTAGGATCTCACTGATACGAAAAATGCCGGTGTATCCGATAAGTAAAATGAAAAGAAATCGAATATCTGGTAGAGATGCATTCGGGAAATTGAGTTTCTTAGTAATCTCCGGTTACAAATTTGTTTGAAAGAGGATCTTTGGGCTGAATAGGCCTAGCTAGCTTTCGCTTAGCTCCTTCAGTCACTGATTTCACTAAAGGATGGTCTGTGGGAGAACTTGTCGCCGTCATGCGATTTTCTATCTGATGCTATATACGCTGCTGCTTCGATGACTGCGACAGAGTGGCCTTTGTCGGAAGCATGCTTCACTAGCTCCATGAGGTACAGGGCGACTTGGAGAGATAGGGCAGGAAGCGCAACAATTCCTCACCCAGCGCTGTACTTGACGATGGTGTTAACGGCACTGCAACCAACTAACAGGTCTATCGTCTGGGGAACCAACTTGCTACGCTCGGTCTGTACAGTGAAAGATCTCGGGCAAATATTTTCCTGGACAGACCTCGCACTCGGTATATGTAATAACTCGTAACGCATAATTTGCGTGTTAATGATAATTCCTCATG
Organism: Palythoa grandis; assembly: GCA_025448215.2. Taxonomy (NCBI): domain Eukaryota; kingdom Metazoa; phylum Cnidaria; class Anthozoa; order Zoantharia; family Sphenopidae; genus Palythoa; species Palythoa grandis. The sequence continues at coordinate 5,989 of JAOEJH020046134.1, forward strand.
CGACAATGTGTATCAATGATAACTCAAAATGCACAAATATATGTGCTGAGAATAATTTATAACGCACCAATTACGTGCTAATGACCTCCCATAGGCGCACAAAATGTATGTGCTCGTAACGCGCCAATTCTGTGCTGGCAATAACTCATAATGCACCAATGCGTGCCATTAACAGCTCGTTAAAATAAATGAGTGATAAACTTGAGTCCCCCCTGGGATCTTTTCGTACTAAACTGATAAGGCACCGACGTGCCTATGTCCCTTTGGGATCTTTTCTCTCTACTTCTCGGGCACCACAGGTGCCGATGTCCCTCCCTGGGATCCTTTCTCTCAAACTCATTGGGCATCACACGTGCCGTGTCCCCCCTTTGCATTGACAATGCCCCCACCTAGGATCTTTTCTCGCTAGATTCCGTAGTACAATGTGCTCAATAGGAACGTAAAATCGGTCATCGGAAATGGAACCTTATGGCAATAATCCTAAATTTAGAACATCCAAAAAACACGAAACGCTTGTTATAGTACAGCCTTTGTCCAGATCCTGGAAATATTACATTCTTTCGCTTAGTCAGATACACATAACTCTTTACAAACGGTGCAAATTTACTATTGCCATCCATCAATGCTGGAAAAAATACGGCTGAATGCCATTCCGGCATAATCAGAGTTCCCACTGATGAACAAGCTTGAGCATGCCCAATTACGTCCATGACTAAGGACAGTCTTGAGAAAACGCATCAACGGCTTCACAACCTGGGGACGAATACTTGGAGTTAAATCTGGGTATCTGAGTTATAATGTGAGGAAAACCTATCCACGGTATGAGGACCCCACTTAGCGTCTAATTCTCTGAAAACGTCGTTATTCACGCTCCAGTCATCCCCATGAAACGACTGAGGCAATCCGCCATCTCATTCTCTTCTCGTGGCAACCACTGTGTATCAATATGAATATCGTTTGATAAGCATAATTCAAAAATGTCAGTGGCCAAGGACTGTAAGTGTGGCTTGGGACTGCCCGATAATACAATACGTGTAGCGTTATGATTGTCACTGAACACTTTCACCTTCTTGTGCTTCAGGAACTGGGCGTTGGCCTTAACGTAATAAATAGCTTTGAGTTCCCTGAACGTAGAGCTCTGAATGCTCTCACTATCCGTGAACATGCCAATAACAGGTTGGTTGTTAAGGTGTACACAGTAGCGTCACAATAAATAACCGCCCCGGCTGAATGGAGAACCCGTTATATGCGTCAATATTTGCGAAGACAAAATCTGAGTTCTTCTATAAGAGGCGGAGATAGGTCAATGTGAAAATCCCAGTACAAACGGGCCTGGATTGCAAAATTTTAAGAAGGTCTGATATGTGGGATTTGAGAACTGTCTTGGCTGGAACATAATACATTAGATATTATAACTATGCCATGACATTTCTTTTTTCCAACTTATATTTTTTTCAACCTTAATCGTGGAGGGCCATCTCGTATAAGCTTTATAGTTTCAATGGTCCTCCACACCACATAAACATGTATTTACTTCTTTTCAATCTTTTATTAGTTTAATCCTTTGTAATACCTTGTGGTAAAAAATAAACTGAAACTAAACTAAACTGAAACTGAACACAAAATTGCATCGTAATAGTGTTAATAATAAATCCTAGCCATTCCCCAATCTGTATGGGTTCTAAAATAGATTAATCTGCGTTAATCTTTAAGCCGCTCTGATCTAAATCGTTTGTTGGACGTTACTGGCCGGTGAAGCACAGACTTTATCGGGTTGACCGGTACAACCGTCGTCCAAATAAACGAAACTATTGTGGCCCATGGAACGCCGACGTTTGACTAAGGGTCTCAAGAATTTGGTAAAACAATAACAGGCTGAACTTAAGCCAAATGGAAGGACTGAAAAAGTGAAATAGCGCAGTTTTCCGTTAATTATCCATGCAAACTCCAAATACCTGCGATGCTCTGGGTATATGTCTACATGATGGTAACCGGATAAAAGGTCCCAAGTAAAGAACCAATATCCCTCTTCGAATACTTTGGACAGGCTACGTAAATCCTCGTATTTAAAAGCCTGTTTAGCAAGGTGACAGTTCACGTGTCTGAGATCGATAACAAGTCTCAGTTTTTTGCCTTGTGCAACTGTCAGTGGATTTACACAAAAGGGAGCTTCTGTTTGCTCTTCAATACAGCCTTGTGACAATAACTTTAGAATTGCTTCCTCTACAAATTCAGGATGATTTCTGGCTGATAGATTATTATTTAGGTAACATAGACCTGGGAAACTTGCGAATGGAAGTTGATATCCTTCTGAAATAATGCTTAGTACCAACTGTGGTGCTTGAATATTCGATTTCCAAAAACTATAAGTATAAGATTGCTTAAGCTGGCCTCGAGATCACGCCACAAGCCGTATATATTGGTATTTCCCTCACGAAATTCACAGTCAGGCCTACCATAAACAATTGAATCATACTCATGGCAAGACTGGTCTTCCTCCTGTCATGCTGGGGTGCGCGCGACTTTGTGCACTAGACTGGGAAGCGGACAAAGCCGACTGACCAGGATTCGGACAATTGCGGATCCCACAAGCTGCCCGAACTTCCAACACTGTAGAATAGGTAACAAAAATAAATATTAGTAATATATCGCTTAATGACTTTTTCTTTCTTGAACAGAACAGAATATTTACACCAAACAAAAGTTCTTCATCAATCCTGTCCATGTTGGATGACTACATCCAGTGCTACATTTGTATTACCGCTGAAATAAAAGTCGCTGACACAATTAAAACCGATAGCTGCGATCTACAGCGATCACATGTGAACACTTGGTCTGTGCTGTTTGCTCGGGTGATTTCTGCGATTGTGATCGTCTGATATTATCTGTGAATCCGGCTTTGCATATGGGTGTTATGAAAAAGGAGCTTACAAGGGAAGCGTGCTTTCAGCTGTGGAGGACGTCAAAACAGTTCAAGTACAAATTAGGGTTTCACTTTTAATAAAACTGTTTGAACTCGTTCGTTTTGTATATCAGCTTTTTTAAAAGTACCAAAGTCGCGTTCTCGCGTTGAAAGTGTTTGCTTTCTATACACAGTGCTAACTGAAATCTTGTCTGTTCGCCAAGGCTAGCGCAATTAAGTCGATGTCGAACCATGCTAAGCGAAACCATGGTATAGAGTTTGTCTTTAACTTTACAGAAAGATCGCCGTCTGAATAAACAGTCTTTAGTGCCCAGACTCCTAACGTAAGCTAACACTACGATGGTTTCTTTCCTTTAGTGTACAGTATACCGTATATTTCAATCGTAATGCTACTACCTTATATTGGAGGCGCGTTTATAAAAGTGCTTTTATTTGCAAATTTTTTTCCAGCGTTTCATCCCAAGCGTATTGAACTGGCACGTTTCCCGTGTAAGAACGGAAGCTTTCTCACAAACTCTGTCAGCGTTTCCTTAAGAGGGCACTACACTAGGACCCAGTCCATCCTCTCTGCTGTTCCTCCTAGCCGCCAGCCGCCTAGTATTTTCCGGCCTTTTGAAGTAATTCTGCTATTAAAAAATTTTTCTTCTCACAGTTCTAAAACGCACTCGGCGCCGGGCAAAGAAGGAGAGGTTAATATCACAATATTACGGTATGATAGCTTTTCCCAACATGCCATGGCAACGGAATCTTTTTAGAAAAACGACATTAAACAAAAATGCGAGTAGTTTCCTTCAAGTCGTGATGCTTAACCCTCATTTCTCATTTCTCATTTCTACCTTTTTTAAAAACTGATTTTGAGACGCCTTTTACAAAGAACCAAGTCGCCAGCACCCTAGCCGCGGCATGCACTCAATCACAGTCTCCCGCCTTCATCTTTTTTTGGAAGTAACGTCATTAACTGAGACAGGAAAAGAAATGAAGAAATGTATTCATGATTTATGATCATAAGTAAAAGTCACGTACAAATTAAGAAATAACGGCGCCAACGCCAGCCAAAACTTCCTCTTGTATTAAGGTATTTTCAAAATATAGCATATCCAGCCGTATTGATGTAAGAATATCATATGCGCACCTTTTTAAAATTTAATCACACTTAAATGGGGAATATAAATAATATGTGTGGAGACATTACAAAACCGCCTATAAAAACCATGTAAAAGAGTTTGAATAATTAATGAAAAACATACGAAATTCGAAAGCTGTTGAAGTGGTTTTAAGTATTATAGAAATAATTAATTTTAAACATTGGTAAAGTAATCTTTCAATTTTTAAGTCTTCTTGACTGCTTTCCTATTTCATCTGCAGAACGTTTTTCTCTGCGGTTTGTTTTATAGCCACTTGTAGGTTAAAACATTTAATTTTATCAGTCATGCTGTAAACAGCGCATTTGAACATTCATATGCTAATTTGGGCTCTATAAATGTAATTTTATTATCTAGCAGTGTAAACTTCTGGATGCCCAGATATAAAAAAAAACTGTGGTTGGGCGGTGAGCCGTAACCAACCTCAGCAACGACTAAGATCAACAATTTAAATTTTTACAGAAATAAAGAAGAAGAAAAAATTAA
>JAOEJH020046229.1:0-10539 GCA_025448215.2 Palythoa grandis
AAACCCCAGTTAAAATGTTTCACGAAAACAAAAAGCATGTTGATCTATGACAATCATTTATAAAACAAAACAATGTTTAATAGTAATGTTCAAATAAACATGCCTAAATGGTGCTCTAATTTTTTGTCTAGTCTCGCGCGATTCTTGTTGTTCGCCAAGGTGCTCTTTTCGGTAACACAGTGAACTTGTCGACGGCAACACCGACTACATTTGTTTGATATCTGGCACTCTTGAGCATATTTCGCCATCTTTCAGAAGCAAGGGTCGATTCCGGCGGCATAAACACGAACATAAACTTTCCTTCTTCGATTTCCTGAAGAATAGCTGGCTCTTGTTCAGCACCAACACACGTTGCTCTAAGTCCAAGCAACGTGAGAATTGTCGATCCTTCTTCCAACAATTGCTCGAAACGTTTTTACGCCATTTGAAATTGCATATCTTTTTTAAAAGTCATAATTATGCAAGTTATCGAACGGAACAATCGGCGCTCCTGACCAGATTCAGGACAGATTTACGTCATCAGTATGGAATTTCTGGTCGTGAATCGCAGAAAAGGCCCTGATTATATGGAACGGGCTAGCCCGGTTTAGCGGGCTGAAAACTCAACCTTAGCTCGGTTTACACGTAACCGCGCGCCAAATTTTTACAGAGTTTGTGCGGATAGCCGGGATCTCTGTAGAAAAACTCAGCCCTCTCAACCGGGCTAGCCCGTTCCATATAATCGGGGCCTTTCTCGCGAAATCGGTTGAGCGATGAAAGGCGGCTGTATTCGCAGGCTATTTTCAACTCTGCCTCCTTGTTTTCCCGCCGCCTCATGTCTCTCGCGCGCGTCTCTCTTTTCGTGAACAAATATTTTGAATGTACAATAAAACCCCGCAACTAAGAACCTGAAAATTAAGAACCTGTTAGCCTAAAATTTGGATTTTATACCCCCTATAAACAAAAACTTATTTAGCCTAAAAATTGAAACAGGTTCTTATTTTCTAAAATCATAATATTACTATTAGTACATTACAGCTGCAGTGCAAGAATCCTATTTGAAGAAAAAAGCAGATTCTCATTACTGTAAAAAAGAGTGCAAGACATTATGTAAACTTACACAGCAATATGAAGATTACAACACTGAATGCAGTCTGAACAATATAACACTATAAAAAGTTGTCTCTTAAATTTAGTGCTTGACCATTGGGTAAGGGATGTTGTATACTTATTTTTAAAGTCCCTAAAATATAGTGTAGGGGTTCTGGAACCTTGTTTTGCAGCTGAGTTTTAATTGCTTTTCTCCACAATTATTTAAGAACCTATTTTAAGAACCTTTAAGTATCCTAAAATTATCTTAACTACCATTTATATAAGAACCTGTTTAAGCTATACTTCCCAAAAATGTAGGTTCTTAGTTGCGGGTTTTTACTGTATGTTATCAAAAAATAATCGAATAGTTTGTTTGTGCTATTTGGGATTTATCAGCACTCGTAAATATTTCAATGACCACAAATTGAGCTTGCTTCGCTCGATCAATTTTACGTTAGTCTCATGCTGATAAATAAATTCGGATAGGCTAAAAGTAGTAGTTTTTAGTGCACAATTTGAAAACAAAAGTGTAAATTTCTCAATCGCCTCAGCAACTGAAAGCAGCTTAAAAACGTTTGTGTCTTACCGCCAACAGTATTGCGTATCCACGATGTTGTCTCAGATCTTGAAAGATTTGCCATTCTGAACGCGTGGTAAAATTTGTAAATCATACGTGTGCGAACATCATTTCCGATCCTGTACGTCCGCCATCCGGCATTGCAAAAACCCACCAGTGCAAATAAATCCCACATCGAACCCAAAGTCGTGTGATTGCGTTATAATTATCTCACGTACCTTTCCTTGTACGATTTGCTTGTATTGTTGGCACAATGTATTTTTGTATTACACGGATTCTTTTTTACGAAAAAAACGAAAAAACCGAAACGGGACTTTTCCCACCTACACACCAGACAGTATTGTAATGACCGCTTGCCACATGGACTATTTTCAAATCCATTCCCAAAGAAACACAAAAGTCGTGTATCCTAATAACCCGGATAGAGATTAATTTATTCAATCATTTGTATCCTCGGAGCGGATTATTGGATTCATTTAACCCCTTACTCGGGTTTTACCAAAGAAACAAAAAATCCCGTTTTCGACCGAGTACCCGGATTAGTATTTTTTCCAAAGATATGCACCATGTAGTTTCGTTACATCCTAAAGGTCTGTATGTCCCCACCCTACCCCTGCAAGGCTTACAAAAGCAGTGCTACCGGATATTGCGTAGAGTACGCCTCCTGGGCACTTTGGGGGTGGGGGATATAGGGTGCAATTTACACATGATCACTATGGAGCAAACCCCCCCCCCCCAAAAAAAAAAAAAACAAAAGTGCCAAGGGCAGTGTAGTCTACACAATCAAATCAATCAATCCCTACTATCTTTGACAGCTATGCGAATAATAAAACAACACTAGCTAGAACATTTTAGTAAACGTCCGCTATAGGACTTTTTATTAAGATCTCCTCGTGTAATGTTAAAACTTATGTTATAAAGTTTACTGTACAAGAATACCGAGCACCTCAATGAGGGATCAAAAATCTCTTAATCCTAAACACGAACAGGACTGTTTTACGGCCGGAGTTTTTTTTTAAAAAAATACTTGTTTAGCGTTCAACCATTCGAACTTTTCCAGGCCGTTCGGGAGATTTTTTCTTTCCTAACGCGACTAAATTAAAGAATAATTTACTGACGTCACTGTTTACATTCTGCTTCATTAGCATTTCTCCTTTTGCCGGAGAAAACACAAAGATAAACAACTGACCATAAAACTTAAGAAAGCTCGTCAAATAAAATGAGCGACAGAACTTTCGGTTCTATGTGTGTAGTTTCAATGAAGAAATCGTTATTCAAAAAAAGCAAAACAGCTGGGTGGCAAGAACGATAATGAGCCATACATTCTTTGTAAAATTTCCAATTTTTAAAACCACATCACGGAACGCATACTCGGCAATTTTCAGACGAAGTTCGTTTTGCGGAACCATTTCAATGTTCAGGAGCTTTGTTTTTGTAGCTGAACTAGAAAGAAGAGTGCGTATGCTAATGAGGCAAAAAATGTAAACTAACTTCCTCGCATTATATCCGCACATCCAACTATATGAAGAAAATCGCTGCCATCGCGGTCCTCAGTAGGACAACGGAAGTACTGTGACACAAAACCACATTTATGTAAATCTTATTCCATCACTTCGTATATCCTTTCTAGTTCTTTATAATTTTATCTTCCTGCCCAAGTTACGGGGCAGCGGAATCACGGTGGTACAAAAGAAATATTCTCAAGGATTCACCATTGAATATTGAGCTACCACGACAGATAAGAAAACTTTACAACTAAAAACCTTATGTTTTTCACTAAAGTGGCACAAACGTTTAGTACTTTAGGACGTTGCGGAGTACCATAGGAAAATTAGGGAGCTTACGAATGATGACGTTCGTACGACGACGCCGTTGGTTCAAATCGCAAAGTCACGTTGCCGTCCTGTGAAAAAATAATCTTACGATTCTTAGGTGCGACACTGACGTTTGATGGCGCGCGCGCCCAAATTTTCCGCCTTTTTTTAGTTAAGCAGTGATGAGTTCTAGTGCCTGAAAGCCATGACTAAAATTTTGTTTTCTAGTTAAAAAATACCCATAGAAGATTAGAAGCATTGTCCTAAAAAGTTGTCCCTATGCAATACTTAAGTATCTTGCCAATTACACTTGATGGAAAATGTATAAAACCTCGCCTCACGTTGTGCTTCGCGGAGGACACCGCCAAATCATTCATTTCAACGTCGTCGCCTTTGAGGGGACGTCGTCAAGAGCCTAGACACGCATGCGCAGTACACATGTCACGCAATCGAACGGCGGCGTGGTGCTAACGTCGTCGATTCGTAAGCTCTCTATTTCGAAACAATGACGCACCCAGTCTCTACTCCTGTCTAAATCGGGTTCAACCATGCAAAAACTGAATTATTCCAGAACCGATATTAAAAAGTGACATTTCTGGAAAATCAACAGACAAATTTTGTCATAATTCACAATGAGTAAACTTTCCACATTAAGAGGTTTCGACTCTTTGTAACTACTAATATAACAACACATACCCGCACATGAAAATAAAAACCAGCATCTGACTTATAAGGGTAAGAATTGGTGTTCACGGGCTCATTTTCACTAATTTTTATCAGCAATGCCTGGAGGCTAAACAAGTATTTTTTTTTTAAATTTGGCCTAAATTTGCTTACCCACTTTCCAATATTAAAATAGAACTGCTGGAACCGCTGTCCAACGTTTCATTAACACACGTGGCTAAGGTTCAGATGATATGGAAAGCTTTCCTTTTTTTCAGGTTGAATCCGCCTGAGGGTTCGGTTATGTCACGTAAAGTCACGAAGCCGCCATTGCCGGAGCACAAGTTAGGTTTTGTCTCTCAAACATGTGGTGTTCAAAATCTCACCCCAGTCTCTAAAACGTTTCGAACATGGAGTAAAAACTGTCCTTGAGTTTATTCTTAACGTAAAAACCCATTCAACGTCACTTTGTGTATAGACCAAATTGGAAGTACATCTGTGATATTTGATGGAAAGCACAGAGTATCTTTCTTAATAAAAAGCTAAAAAAGTTTCCCAAAATTCCTGCCGTTCCTGACAAGAAAATGAAAATACTGAAGAGACGACATTAAAACTGTATGTACGCCTGAGAAGTGCTTGATACATAAACATACTTTTGCTAAAAACAAAATCAGATGTTACAAGGCTACTGGAACAAAAGACGGCAGAAAAACAAACCAAAACGAAGTCTGTTGTCTGTAAAGTTTCTTTTCTCTTTGATAAACGAAAGCATGTCGAGTCCCATTAGAACAGTGTAAAGTATTTGTAATCATCGCCGCCATCTCTCCCGTCTGTAGCCTTCATATCTTGGATCCTCCCACGACCGCCGTCGCGGTTGATCCCCCCGGGGGTAGCCTCCATCTTGACCATAGTCACCTCGTCCCCTATATCTATCTGGATAGTCTCTATACTGCCCTTCATCGTGGCGGCCTCTGAAACGATCTCGGGAATAGCCCGAAACAGGTGGGTCGTGATCACGGCTATATCTGGCCTCATGTGGGTTTCTGGAATCTCTTGTCCCTCGGGGATCCCTCCAAGAACTATTTGGATCCCTTGGGCGGACGTCATGTGGGTGCCTTGCATCTGGCCTGTCGTTATGACTTCTTCCTCCCATGTGATCTGGCCGATGTTGGATATCACTTCGACCCTCAGGATTCCCTGACGGACGATGTTCTTCTCTAATCCTTGATTCATGATGAGTTTGCTCTCTTGAAGTTACCATTCCCCGACTAGAATTATTTTCCTTGGGATGCCTCATTTCAGTTGAGCTGGCATCCATTCTCAAGGACTCCAACCCTGGGGGATTTTGCCGCAAATCTGACACCTGATGACTAACAGTTGGAGATTCGGTGAATTGGTGGCGAGACGTTGATGAAACTTGAGGTGCACTCTGTGTCTCTTTACATTCTGATGAAGTTTGCCCGGAAGGCTGACTTACGGCATGGGAATCTGTCCTGCTTGACACTACGGTTTCATCGATCTTCTTGTTTTCTTCTGGCTTAGACGTTTGTTTGAGCACAGTGCTTCCCTGGGCCACTGCTGGTATGCCTAGGGCATGTAACGTAGCTTTAAGACGGGGAAAGGCATCTTTGTGAGAATCCTTGCTTGTTGGTGCAGAAACAGTGACAGACGATGCAACTGGTATTCTTGTGTCTGTGGCGACCGGGAGAGATGTCGTTTTCTCAGCCTTTTCCTTATCATTTTCCTTTGCCATGGCATCCTCCAAAGCAAGGTCAAGATCTTCCTCTGGGTCATAAGGAGCATCGTCGTTGCCAACAGTAGTAGACTGTACCTCTGAAGCTGTGACTTGAGGAGGATGCATGAATCTTCCTGAATCTTGTGTGGCGTTTTGGGAGGACTGCATGGTTGGCACCTGGACCACTGCTGAACTATTCTTGGTCTGGGAAAGCGCCAATTGAGGAGCTACGAATGTTGGAGGAAGAGGTAACTGGGACAAGGAAACCGCGATGTTAGATTGCAGAGAAGAGTTCTTGGAGGCAACTCCCTGATGCTGAGTTTCAAACATTTGCTGCTTTGCCTTCTCCTGTAGCTCTAGCAACTTCTGTCTCTGAGCTTCAAGGGCTGCAAGGGAGGATGAAGCTGAAGAGGCTGAAGAAGCAGGAACTGGTGAACTAACAGTGCCCGATGATAAAGATTGTGTTCCAGAAGACGGGGTGGATTGTGTGGAAGGTGGAGTGGTGGCACTTGGTGAAGAAGTCGCCTGCGATGCTGCTTTCTTGCTCTGGTTGGTGTTGTACTGAAACACAATATCCTCTATGTCGGCTACTGGTGAATCTCTTAGAGGACTCTGGGTGGTGCTGGGAAGACTCTCGCTGACACTACTGGTACTGGAACGCTTCTTTGATGGAGGGGAAAGTGACCGCTGGCTGAGTGCACGGTGACGCTTTAGCGGAGCTTTAACACGTACGATGACACCCAGTAGCATGTGTGGCCTTGGTTCCTCCACGCCTTGGGGAGGATGATGAGTAAATCAGTGATTAAGATGGTCAATTACTCAAGAAGGCAAAATATCAACTAGTTAGTCACTCTAATAATCAATCTATCAGCTAATCAGAATACACGTCAATTTAACCTATCAGTGAATCAGCCAATCTATCATTGTTACTGGTATCACCATCACCATCTAATTTTAATGGAAAGGGCCACAAGTTCATTAGCCCTGCTATTAAGTGTTTCCCTCGGAAAATAAAGACATTATTATTATTATTATTATTATTATTATTATTATTACTATTATTACCATCACCATCACTATCATCATCATCCTCTTTATCTTCATCATCATCACCGTCATCTTGAATTTCAGCTGTAGTTTCAAATTCCTTTACTTCTTGCAAAAATCATGACATTTTCAACCTTGTTGTTGCTGCTACAACAGCCACACCCCTTAGCAAAATCGCTTCAGTTTGTACAGTTGTAACTACTAAAAATAATAAAAACTAACCTGGGCCATTGAACGGCAAAAGTTCAGGTGGAATAGACTCATGAGCAGCCAATGGCACCAAATACATATCCTTCACTCCCGAGTAACAGTTCCCAACCACGCCACAGCGCCTACGACTTTGGAAGTACGAGTACAGAGAGACACAACTCATCTTCTCCTCCTCGGAAGAGGCTTCAAAACGAATCACGCAAACATCCTAAAAAAATAGAGTATGTGGACTATAGATAATGTAGCATAATGCGTACAAAGAACAAATACTGAACTACACTATAGCACTCTAACCTGGTGAGATGGTGTTATTTTTTTACCGTGTAACCGTCTAATTAGCCCCTCACTCTGAAACAAGAAATTGTTAAGCTCCCTTACCACCCTCGCATTTTAGACATTTCAATCTCACTATCGAAACATTTCAATCAAGCCATTATGGATTTCCTCGGATATGCAGAGAATATGATCTTACAATTACTTTTGCAAAACTCCATACTGATCATAGTTCCAGTGATTGTCTTGACCATTAGCATTTTAAAAGGTATTTAGTACGCTAATGGTAAGACCGTGGTTGTCACACAAACCAGAATTCAAAATTCCCTAACTTTACACCAATTTTCCTTGACTACATTACAAGTGTAATTGCCAAAAGGCAAAAGGCAATTATATATTATATTTATAAAATCTGCCATCATGGAAACATCATCAGGTTAACTGAGAGATTAAACTATAAGATAATATATAGTACAAACTAGTCGAGTGTGAAATTACAATGAATAGGTTGGGATACAATAGGTCAGAAGATAATATAAGCAAAATCCAAACACTAAGACAGAGGAACAAAAGTCAAGGTTAAAAATATAAAAACGATATTCAACAAAACCAGATACTAAAACAAAAAAATAAAAGAACAAAAATTCACATTAGATAAACACTTTCGCCTTAATAGAGTCAGATTGTTTACTGAGTGCCGGTTTCAGTTCTTTAATTTACACTATATATTATCTTACAGTTTAATCTCTCGGTTAACCTAACGATGTTGCCAAGAAACGTTGTCTTTCGCTCAGTTAGTTTTTACAATTAATTGCCGGCCCAAAGTTCTGTTATCAATATTTTTCTAAAAACGTACAACTCATTACTTTTCGTTTAGGAAATACTTCATAAAAGTTAGTTTTCCATGACCCAAAAAGCAGTTTTCCCTGACTTTTTAAGAGATCCTCAGCTGTAAAACAATGTTAGTTTTAAATAAGACTTTTTTCTTAGCCTGTGTCCAGGTCAGGACTTCAAATTTGATAACTCTGCGCATTAACTTACGGTAAGCGATTTATTTTAATCGTTTCTACAGTTTGAATTTCCCGAGCGCCGCCATCTTGATATGTGACGTATTTCGGTTGCAGTACCAGTCTCCACTCTCAATGAATTCAATAGCAATGAGCGAGTGGAGGACTGGCACTGCAACCGAAACACGTCACATTTCACTATGGCGGCGTGCAGGAAATTCAAACTATGGAAATTATCAAAACATATCGCTTGGCGTAAGCTATCTACAAAGAAATGTCAATTTCAAAGTGCTGATAGAGACACAAGGCAAAGAAAAGCCGCATTTAAGATTAATATTGTTGGACAGCTGAGGATTCCTTAAACCAAAAATTAAAATTTTCTTTGACCGAAATCAAATTTTTATGGTTTTTCCCTGACCTTGACAAAAAAATTTTCCCTGACAACCTGGACAAGCAAATCTACAAACACCGATAAAATAATCAGATTTTTCGTGAGTAAATCATAATAAAACTTGGCAGGGTACGTACTTTAAATCTATATCATCCAAGAACACAAAAATGGTAATATCAGGCTACATTTATACGGTAGCAGTTCAATTTCTAACTGAACCAAAACTTGTACGTTTAGGCGTTTTGTTGTTTACACGGAACCAGCCGAACCGTACAAAAACGTAAGCGGCTACCCGTACAAATCTTCGTCCTGCAAAATCGAGGTCAATTCTTTGTCCGGTGCCGTCAAAAAGATGATCAGTACCGGGTGGTTGAAGATTTTTGACTAGTCTACTCAGATGCCTGGCTGCACAACTCCGAACTGTCAGGGATCTGCGCACGTTCACGTGGTAAAATGGCTGACAAAAACCGCGGGCTCTGAGAACGATCTCAAATATCCCGTCCCGTGTAAACAAAGATATTTTCGTCCAAAAAAAAAAGAGACGGTTCCGTGTAAACAGTATGAACTGGCTTTACTTTCGACCGGTTAAAAATTTAATCGGTACCGTGTAAACGTAGCCTCAATCTGTCTTTATAACAGCACTTTCTGACCATTCTAAAACTCATAAACAATGACACCCGCAGTTGTAATATAATCAACCACTTTCCAAGCTAACATTTCAGTTTATTTTAATCAAAAAGGTTCTGCTTGCCCAGAGACACGCGAAAAATAAAGTTTGAGTACAATTCATTGTTTGACGTTTCGGCATCTTCATGACGCCATTATCAAGAATGAATGAAAACTAGCAACAGTGTTGTGTTTACATACAAGTGGACAATGAAGGTTTAAAATAACATGACAACAGAAGGCCTAATTTAAAGAAATAACTTAGCATAAGAAGAGTAATTTTGCAGGTTTAAACGGCCTTCTATTGTGAGCTTATACCTAAAGCCATCACTGTCAACTTGTATTTGAACATAGCACTGTTGGTAGTTTTCGTTCATTCTTGATAATAGCATCATGAAGACGTCGCAACATCGAACAATAAATTGTACTAACTTTATTTTTTGTGTATTCTATTCTGTCTCTGAGGTTCGACCCGCCTTTCACCTACCCTCGAGGTCGAACTCTTCAGCTGAAAGATGTAATCCCAAACTTGCTCATGCTTAATGCGACCCTGAACGTGGATAGTGTCTGGTAGCAAGTGCAAGAGGTCGCTACAGGGTCCAGACACACAGTACGCATTGGTACCAAACTTGGCAACGTTTTGCATCATGACAAAGCCTTTCCACACAGCAGGGACCTTCTTTGAAGGTTTCGAAAAGGGAGGAGGCGATGGAGGAAGTGCTGATGAGACAGATCCAGAGTCTGGAGAGCTGTAAGAATAATAACAGCAATGATAAGGATGATGAAGATTTTGCGGGTCAGGCTGATGATAAACAGTTTATAGTTTATTTTCACCTTAAAGCTTAATTTTACATTTAGAAATATAGAAAATTAATATGTTGCAAGGTGCTGGCTACCCGGAATAACCATACGGGGCTATACAAGCCGGACAGCCAGAACTCTTTTTGATTTTAACATGTTTAAATCAGCACAAAAAAATAAAAGAAACAGCGCAAAATGATAAGTGTGAAAAAAAGAAAGAAAAGGAGAAAAAAAAGTTTAAGAGTAGTTTGCTTAAATGTTTTAAAACTTTAATAGTATTTCAT
>JAOEJH020046335.1:0-10539 GCA_025448215.2 Palythoa grandis
GTGTTGTTGCTATGCAACAACACATTCCGCTGGCAATAATCGCGGGCGGAAATGAGCACGGCTTTGGTGTTCGAGATGCCAATTTTATGGCACTTTGAACCGCTGTTTCAAAAAGCCCTGTTAGGTTTTTGATAGTTTTTTTTGTGTAAAATGCTTTCTAACACACCCTTAAACAGATTCCCGTAAGAAAAAATTTAATTCGAGAAGGTCGATTTTCATCGTAGTGGCACTTTAAGGTTATTCTTTTTGTTATGAAGACCTCTGATTTGAACAGGTCTTGAAAGATCCATCAGTGCACGACGGTTTTTCAATAATGGATGGCTGTTTACTTATGAAATGGTGCATCCAAAGGATGCCGTGCCGTTGCCTTGTCTTTGCTATGCGTCCTGATTGGCTGTATAATGACAATGTCCTGTGATCTCTTGTGTTTTACTTTTGCTGTTTCGAAACTCAAACGAATCCAAGACAGTGCTTGCAAAGTATTTAACGACTTGGCACCAAGTATAAGAAACTCAAAGGACCCAGGTTATTTCAAGAATCAAGTAAGAATCTTTTTAGTCAATAGGGCTAAGGCCTAACGTATAACTAAATTCATCCTCTTACATTCAGATTGTACACTTGGTGCGCATCATGTCATGGGTTTCATAATGAGGCGTCGCACATCGCAGGCGACGTTTACTATGGTCATTTCCGACGTTTAAGTTAACCACAACTTGTTCAGACTTCGATTTTATAAGATCTTGGTTGTTGTCTCAATATGGCCACTTGGCTTTTATGTTTATTTCTGCAGCAAAACTTTTGCAGAAAGGTCATTTCCTGACAATCGCAACCACCCATAATTTTCTTATTGTCAATCACTTTCTAGAATAAAACTTCTAAAAATCGCAATGATCTGATCCATGTCACAATGTGTTCCCTCTCCACTTGAGAAATCGATTGACACCGAAGACCAAGTCCGCACCTTTTTTTTGCGTGGAAAATTGTAAAAAATGTGAGTGAAGTATTAATATCACAAGACAGCCGACGCTTTCTTTTCATTTTCCAACTCCAATTTCAAATCTTTTTGGAACCCCTGCATATGTTCACATTATTTTATCGGTTGTAATGTATTTAAATTCCGTTTTTGAAGGTAGTTTTAAATAATATTAGACCTGTATTTACTGTATTCACTCTATCAGCCACTCAACACATACTGAGTTAGTTTATCAGCCAATGAGATTGCAGGTATTACTGTATTTTACTGTCTTTTCATTTTTAATGTTGTTAGTATTCTAATTTTCCTTTGTTTTACAGCCCTTATCCATCCCAAATACTAACAAACTGGTGCGTGGCCGTCGGAATGTACCCACCATTATTTCATTACACAAGTGCAAATCAGGTATATATTTGTGTGTAAAATTTACAAACATTTTTTCGTTTGTTGCACTTTGCAAATTGAGTCTTCCACACAAAATATGTAATATCATCTGTAGCTCAGCTGGAAGCATTTTGATTGGTTTGAAATAGTGAATGTGGGCAGATATTTATCTTTGAAATAGTAAATATTGACATCGAAACAAAATAGAGAACCAAAGTGGTCTCTTTACGACCGTTTCTAATCAATTTGATAAAACAAAACCAAGAAAAAAGCTCGGTAAATTGCCAAGCCAGTATATAATAAAAATATTCTATATTGATTTTGGTATGTAGTAGCGCCTTCAGCTGTCAGTAGATATTCTGCCACTCTACACCTCAGTTGAAATAGAGTAAGTGTTGATTATTCTTCACAGTCCAATAAAACATGGCTCTTCCTCTACTATACTGTGTTAAAAAACTATCATTTAAAATAAATACAGCTAAACTGTCAAGCCCACCCACTGCCACATAATGTAATGATATCCCGCTAATTCCACCCTATGCCCAAATCCCCTTCCCTCACCTCACCCCATCCCCTTCCCTCACCTCACCCCATCCCTCACCTCACCCCATCCCCTTCCCTCACCTCACCCCATCCCCTTCCCTCACCTCACCCCATCCCAGCCACATGAGCCCAATGAAAATGAAGATGATGAAAATTAGCATAATAAAAACGACTATAATGAAAATCAAGATAATGAAAACGAGTAAATGAAAATCAGGATGATGAAAATGACGATGAAAATGAGGATGGCAATAATGACAACAAAAACGATAATGAAAATGAGGATGATAAAAATGAAAAATGAACAAGGTAAAATGGTAGTCAATGATTACGAGAACAATTATTATTATTATTATTATTATTATTATTATTATTATCATCATCCTTGATTTCATCCGTATTTTCGTCATTATTTTTGCGATTAAACTTATCGCTGTTATCACCAATTTCTTTATAATTCTTGCCTATTTGTAGGGCCTTTCTGCCATAGTTGAGCTGGCAAATGGCTTCAGGTTTCCAGGTTCCGTGTGCCGTGATCGTGGAGAAGCATCTGAGAGTGCAGCAGCTGTGGCGTTGTCACAAATGGTGAGTACAATTTGTACAACAACAACAACCCTTTTTTTAGCTTTTTTTTTTATTTTAAATAATTTTATTATCTTGATACTACAATGCAGAGGAAAAAAAGAAAAGAAAACACTGACTACAAGGGTAAAAAATAGAGATAAAAAAATAAAGGTAAAACTAAATAAATAAACAAATAACAGCACAAAAAAAAATTAACTCCACAAAACTAGCTTCAGAACTAAAGATTTTTGTACTTAATCTCTTTCGTTATTCCTACTAAGACCTCAATTTCTAATAACCTATTTAGCAGTGTACGTTCAGTTTTGAAAGAGTTCTCCATTGCCATCCAAAAATTGCTTATCAAATCGCAACGGAAAAATAAATGCTCGAGGGTTTCATTTTCAGTTTTACAAAAACTACATAATGGGGAATCAACTAATTGCATTTTATAAAGCGAGCTATTTCCGTATAGGATTCTATGCAAGATTTTCCATTGGAATTCTCTGTGTTTTGTATCAATTGCGGCTTTGTATGAAATTAAGTGTATTTCTTCCCTTGCAAAAGCGTATTCCGGATATTCTTGTTGGTAATTTAGCTTTGAAGTCGGTTCCATTAAAGCTTTTTTATAAAAATCTTGTAAATATGTTTTTCCAAAATGAATAACTGATCTCCTACTTCGAAATACGTCATTCCCTTTTTGTATTCAATGTTCTCATCTGCTGGCTTATTGTATGAAGGGTCTCGAAGAACTAGTTTCCATTGAGCAGAGATAGATTGAATAATGCTGTATAATAAAAAGTAATCTGAATGAGATAAGATGTTGGAATACATATTGTTCATTGTCTCAAAATCTAATAATTTTCCTTGAGGATCAAGAATATCTTTCATTTTTACAATACCCGCCTTAACCAAATTGGCTCTGTAAACTGATTTCTCTGCTATCAAAATTGATTTATTGTTCCTTTAAAACTTGGTTGAGAATAAAATCGCGATTCTGTGGAGATTCATTATTCTTATTTGTTTTTGAAGAAGCCCAGGCTGAAAAACATTCTTTATAAAAGAAAGGCAATGGAGAGGGCAAAGAAGCCATTGAAAAGTCGCAGTCCAACAGACAACAACAACAACAACAACAACAATCTTTATTGTTACAAATAATCATTATAGCTTTCAATAACAATTACAATCCGCAGTTAGTTAAGAAAAAACTATTCGAGGCGGAAGTAATTTAAACAACTAATTAAATTAATGTACACATAAGAGATGAAAGTATTACTCCGTTAGTTCTATTTCATGTTTAACTGTTTTCTCTAAAAGAATAAAAGTGCGTCTTGGCAACGCACTGTTCACCTTCGCTTGGGGTGAGCGTTTCTGACTCGTGTTTCTAAAGTCGTGAGTTCGCAGCGTGGCTAGAAGATCCCTGTCTTGTGTCCTAAGGCAAGTCCATCTACCCAAACTGTTTCTCTTGACTGAGCTGTGTAGGATACCCAGCGGTTTTTCTTCGATTAAACAGAAGATCGCAGCCCTCTTCATTATTGCACCATACTTTGTATTTCTTCTTAGTGATTTTTATAATGAATGGCTATTCAAGTTGACGTTTTTTGAAGCCGCGTCTCTTCAAACTCAAATACAAAAGCCAAAAGCTTCCGAATGTTTCTTCCTTACTTGGAATATTTGTTAAGTTTAAGCAAAAAAAGATTTCACTTAAGAAAGAAAGAATGACTGAGCAAAATAGAACCAAATAAATGTGTTTTTAGCTCAAGATTCGCTAAACTTTTAAGTTTTAGCCAAATAACTAGTGTATCGAAAAACTGCATCCTATGCCGTTAAATTACTTAATCTTACTAGGACTTTGCTGCTATTTTGTACTAGAGCAATCAATGTAAAATAATTTATCATCATAACAGAAATGAGAATAATGAATTGTATCTGTTCGTTCCACACTGTAATAAGCCGCGACTGATGCCTCGATTTGCTGGACCCAGCGGTGTGCTTCCGATTCCAACCTTCCCCGTTGGTCAACAATTTCCACAACCACCAAGGCCTCCACGTATGGTCCCACGATCACCGCAAAATACTGTACCCTACCCTAGGATGCAAGGACCGCGTGGTGGTATGAACCACCCACCTGGTGCTACTAGAGCAGGCTCTCTTCATCAGCCCAGCAGCCATGCGCAACCTGCGGCAACTGTGAAAGGTGCTGAGTTACAAAGTTCACCCAATAGACTAGGTGAAGGCATCAAAATGAGAGAAAAAGCCTCGTCATCACAAGATATCTTTATACCAATGCAGGTAGGTAAAACGAAAACATCGATTAACTGTGAAACTCTCGTGTCCAGTTACTTAATACAGGGCTTGTGCAGCGGTTCAAAAACTGTAAAATATCTGGAAGTCTAAAAAAAACATCAGGAAAGTCTGGAAAAAGTCTGAAAAACAAAGCAAATGTCTGGAAAAGTCTAGATATTCTGGCATTGACAGCGACGAAACGCTTACTGATTCCTACCAAAATAATTTTCCAGAGATGCGGAAGCTCGATTTTGTCCTAAAGCACTGTCCTAATTTTGCGTCTGGAAAATTAGATAAAGGTCTGGAAAAAAAACTGGAATTTTTCTTGCAAAGATCTGTACGAGCCCTTTTAATAAACGGATTAGCACAGGGTTAATCCCTGGGTTAACCATGTTCAAGTTTCCAACCTTACCTAGACGGTTTCAGTGTGCATTTTTTTTGGGGTGGACGTGTTTGTTAACTTGGGTGAAAACATTGCTCTTTAAATTTTTGGCTGAAGATCAGGTTTAAAGTTAGCCAATTTTTGTACAACATTTGCACTGGAGAATTTATTATCATAACAACTGTCTCTGTTATTTAAATATTTGTATTTGTGTCCTGATGTTTTAGTTATCGACTGTGAAATGAATGTAACATTCCTTTTGTTGTGGTTCCATCTTTTTTTGTTATTTCCAATTATGAAAGAATGGGGTTCGCTTTGCTATTATGTTTTACATCCAATTCCTCCTCGTTCTAACTGGTTCAACAGTTTTGCGAGCTTCGTATGAAAGTTCAAGTGTTGAGCAAACAAATAAAATGCTATATAAATGGGACCTTTGCAGGAGCTGTTGACGTGCCTAGATACTGCATAACAACACGCAACTGGTGGGCAAGCTGACCAGTGCTTTCATGTATGGAAAGAAGCGAAGCGACGAGTGTTTACATAATCATCGACGTTTTGGAAGCAGCCATCAAAATCTAGAAAAAATTAAAAACGAAATCAAATACGATAAACTAGGTTGATTAAAAAATTTTTTTTCTGGAATCGTCTTCTAGATCACTCGTCGCGTCGTTTCGCTTCTTTACACACGTGAAAGCAATGGTTAGCTTGTTCACCAGTTGCGTGTTGCTATGTGGTATCTAGGCACGTGACCAATTCCTGTAAAGGGCCTATTACAGACAACAAAATCGCCTGGTGTTCCCCGCACCATAAGTAACCACTAATGAGTAGTAATAAATACTAGTCTCAGCACATTTCCTTGAGACGAACTCCTTGTTGCAATTATTAGATTTCTCTCTATTTTTATATTTGTGTTTTATTGTTATTGCTAATGTTGTCAGTATCGCTATTGTTGTTATTGTCGTTATTGATATTGTTGTCATTGTTATTGTTATTGTTGTTGTTATTATTGTTGTTATTATTGTTTGGTGTTATTGTTACTGTAATTGTTATTATTTATTTTGTAGGTTACCCGAAACATCACGTCTCACTCACCGGGAAAGACGCCACCCGCTAGGCCCCTCGATACAGAAAACCAAAGTGGCGATGAAGTATGTATGAAGCGAGACTTTGATAAACACCATGTATTAACCAAGGAAGTAGGCGATTTTGCTCAGAAGGAACAGTTGGAATTGCATTCCCCTGAATTAAAAACACATGAAATACCCACAGCACCTGCTGAGCAAACGCCGCGAAAACAGTCTACAAAAAAATCTTCTCAAAGGCTTCTTGCGCCGAATTTTTTCAATCAAAAGAAATGATTAGTTGCAAGTCGATCCGAAACCAAAAAATTGCAACACCTCGATAGCTCCACAGAGAATCTGTCAAATCCAACCATGTTGGAATCCCAGTGTAAAGAACTCGGGCAGAGTTTGGCCATAAAGTACTCTGCAGTTATTTTAACCAAAAGCTCAGAGATGATCGGAATAGAGCATCGTCAAAACTTGTCCAATCCGCCAGAGTCCGGTTAAACGGGAATCTGTTACAAGAAGCGTTATAGTTCTCCAACTCACCTTGACCCCAGCAAAGCAGTAGACAAAGCCAGTAACGCATCACAGGATGCGTTTGCCTTTCCCTTCTCACCTTGCACCCAACACCATAGCAGACAAAGCTATTTTAGCCCTCGTAATAAGACAAGGACTTTTTGTCCAGCCAGTGAGATTTGACGTGTTTGTTGGAAATGCGTTTCTAAAATTAACGTATTCTATTATGATTTAGTAGCTCTTCCCAGTTCAAATGGACGCTGCCATTGCTGCTGTAATTCCTGGGTGTACGAGAACACTGGGAATGCATTACTTCTATATCCGGTGTAATAGCCTGTAAATAACATGATAGTCATATTTTATTGGGTCTTATAGCCAGTAATAACTGATAATCATTTCTTAAAAATAACAATTTGTCTTTCGGTTATTATTTTTTAGGCTTAAAAAATTTCTTTGATCGGGTTCTATTTTTGTTTTTTTTTCTTCTCTTTTGCCATCGATAAAAGTAATGGTTCACTTTCACTTGTTAAAGTATCGATTTGTGTCCGTGTGTGTTCGCCGCAAGTATACAAAATTTTATTGCATGGACTAAGTTGACTGATCTTGATATAGTAGTAGTTTATGTTGGGTTAATACTTGATATGTCGGTAAAATTTTAGTTATATGAAATGCGATTCTTGCCAGATTGTCTTTCCTTGCCCAAGTGTGACAGACAACTCGATTTACTTTATTGTCTATATGTGTAGGCGTATATTAACTTCTCGTGTTCATTGAGTTTTGGTGCTCACTTTTTGTCAATTGTTCAGCTATCAAACCAGCGTAATTCTGACGGGTAATTCTATATGCATATTTTTTTAAGAAGTTTATCCAAAATAATATGTATAATTTATCGATTCGTAGCAACGTTTAAATAAAGTTGTGTTTCCTTGATTAAGGTGAATAACTAAGTAGAAAGCACAAAAAAGGTTTTTATAAACATGAAATCGAGAAAAAAAGACGGAATTTCAGGGGAGCATGGAATTTGATGAACCGGAAATCGAAAATCACCCACATCAATGAAACAAAGGTGATCCCTACATACAATCGGGGGTTGAAGGTGAATTATTTGTGGTCAATAATTCATTATTCCTGGCCATTTTTTCTCTATAATTCATTCCGATTTTACAAAATTTCGCATAATTCATTATTCTTTTATCATTTCTTCGTTATTCATTATTCCTAAAGGATTTCATACAATAGTTCATTATTCCAAGTAAATTTTGGACCGTTATTTATTATTCATTATTCATCTTCAACCCCCGAATACAAAGACTTCAACCACTTTCAGAGATATCGCCATCAACCTAAGTAGTCCATTGCCAACCATCTGTCTCGTAATACAATGGTAAAACGTGTTCTAAAAGGTTTTGACTCTATGGTGGGTAGCGCTTGCTGTGGCTGTGCAACCCCGATTCTTAGAATTCCGCTTAATAAATAGGTAAAGGAAAAATGGAGCCAGTGCAAAATATTCGTTCACATTGTTTGAATGTGTAGCTACTGCAGGCGAAATTTCACATGAATAGTGTTCTTTAAAACTCAAACATAAATAGGCTAACGGCGAACGCCATTCATGTGGCGATAGTTGTTCTCTTTCATCTTTTGCGTTTCTTCAGTATGATTCTAAATAAGCTTTGTAAGAGAAGAAACAGGGAACTTGCCGTGATCTGATTGGCGCGCCTGGAACATGCCATGGGAGGCTCGTGGAAACGAGTCATCTGTCCTGTCAGTTAAGGCAAAATCGGTCTCCACCACTGCACCCGTTCAACCACTCGCATCAAGGAGACTTTCTACATTTTTTATAGCTGTCATTTCTTTGTGTAGTCGCCAAACATTACAATAAACCCATTCTCCCACGGCTTGCTTTCCAAATCCACCCAATTTGCTTGAACGCACACAGACCTAGGGGGTGGTCCTCTGTAATGATGGGCATTTGTCCGGGACGCTTTCTTCACAACATCCATCGCTTGTCAAATTATGGAGACAGATGCGCGTGTTGCCGAAGCATCTGATACTTGGTTATCTATTTGAAGGATAGCCTGATTACAGGGTTGCCTGTTGCAAACCAGTCTTAAAATGTGCTGTTTTATAAATACAATTGCTTTAGAAAAACAAAGTTTGGTAGTGTCCTAGAAGACAAGACATCAACTTTAAATCTAAGCTTTGTTTTTGGATAGAAAGCATTTACTTATCGCGCAGTGTCCAACGGTACGGAGAAACTGAGATCGGGTAACTTTAAAGAAAACTTTTAACGGTCGGGGAAACTTTAACCATCGCCAAAAGCAGCAGTCAGTGGCCCTTGGGAAATCTGCGAGCATGCTTTTCCGGAAAATTTTGCGCCATTTCCAGTACTGTCGAACAAATATTTATGTTAAAAATGTTCCGAATACTGCGTTTTTATAATTCTACAGTAACAAAGGCATCGGAAAGATTTAGTATCTAGAATCTTAGAATTCACTTTAACCGTTTTCTAGTCAGGCGTGCTAACTACTGCAGCTCCAGAGCAAAAATCAGTTTTCCCTGACGAGAGTGTATGAAACATAAGAATAGACTGCGTTTGTTTCTTCCGAAAGTTCACTGTACCAATTTTTCCAAGCTTCGAAATTTGTATTCAACTTCTGCGTAATGTCGCTTGAAATTTTTGAAAAAGGAAGGGAAATCCCCAAGCGAAGAAAATATTGGGCCTTTGGATCCTCATTCCGCTATCCTTTTCACCTCAATAACCTGCTGGATTGACCCTGATCACGTAAAGGTTAGCATACTATTTTAGAAAACAAGCTGGCGTTGGTTGGAGTTCCGCTAATGGCAACAATTTTTTCAGATGAGTGTGTAGGAAAAATAAACAAACACTGTTTATTTCAAAACGTTCTATGTGTTAATCTTTCCAAACTCGAAGTCTGTATTTCTTTTACATTATTCACTCTTCCAAAATGATATTGTTAAGATTTTATTATCATGTAATAGTATATTTAAGAATATTTTTATAACGTATTTTCGGTGTGTTACGTGGACGAACAAATAGGTGATGGAAACTTTATGCACATGGTTGCCATGATACAATAGACCAGTTTTGAATTCTCAGTTGCCGCTGACTACAATGACAATGGGATTCACTTTGTACAGCCTTAGCCTCAATATGAAGTTAAGTATTCCTAAATGCCATGTACTTGTACACTAATTACAACCGTGTGTATTGTTGGAGGTATGACTTCTCGCTCTCTCTCACAAGTATTTTTGAATATTTAAAAAACCAAAACGAGGCTAGCTAAATCCTTTTACGAGCCTAAGTGGCCCATTGGAGCCGGTGTTTATCTCCGGTTTCCGTAGTGTTAAGCGGATGAGAGTCATTGACTCCCCCTGGACGGGACACTAATCCATCGCAGGTTAGCCCCCGGCAGAAGCTGGTACTCATTTTACCGACCCCGTAAGGATGGAAAGCTGTGTCAACTCTGGCGGAAAAGAAGGTCACACAAATGTTTAACACTCGACTGAGCCGGGATTTGAACCCGGGACCTTGTGGTTGGAAGGCAGAGATCTAACTGCTGTGCCAACCAAGCCGCCATTCAAAACGAGGCTAAGACTGTGCAAATTGAGTCTGTTGTCATCGTAGTCAAAGGCAACTGAGAATTCGAAACTGCTCTATTAAACTTCTTAAATAATACCTTACAGAAACAATCTTTTAGTGTCAAAAATAAATACCGTAAAATTCCGAAAATAAGCCCTCCCCCCCACCCCTTCCCTTCCGAAAATAAACTCCGGTGCGTTTAGGAACAAACTTTTGAAACTGAAAACTC
>JAOEJH020046441.1:0-10538 GCA_025448215.2 Palythoa grandis
ATACTTATTCCTTTTTTCTTTTTTAAATTATCCTGTAAAATTTGGAAATGTGAATAAAATTTATTGTATTATTGTATTGTATTGTATTATATTGCACATAGCAAAGTGACTCCAGCATTTTCGATGGCTGTCAGCTAAATTTTGTTAATAGTCCTGTCTTGCTTGATTTACCAAATGAGCTCTGGAAGTTACTTGTTGTCAGCCACTCTAAGTTAAAGTGGAACGGTACCATTGAAGAACTGAAAAGCTTTGCAGGACAACTGTTAGAGTTGTTTCAAAGAACGTGGTCATTTGCAAAATAGCAATGGTTGCCTCAATGTGCTTAAATGCAATCAAGTGACTTTATCGTATTATCCAACTTTGAGAACATTTTAATTGTAAGATCTTGTGCATATTCCCAAATTGTGAGAGACTATTATGCATTCCAAAATGTGTATGTTGAACAATGGCTTTGTTTAGAGTAATTCGAACAAAGACAAATTCAGTTCTAATATGTAAATTTTTGGGAAATGCCTTCAGTTAGACTTGCAGATTTTTTAAGAGAGTACAGTCTGAACGGTTAGACTTGTGTTAGAGTAAAGTTCGTTCAGAAGTTAATAGAGATAAGTAATTTACAGAGGAAAAAAAGGTCAACGTCTTTGAATCGTCGTTAAATTTTGAACTGCCAAGAAGTTAAGAAATGAATTCCAGCCGACGAATTCAAAGCCAGACAACCAGGTTTAGTTTTTTATAGTAGCTGGATGCTACATTAATGTTAAAAATATTCAAGGAGCAATACAAGTTTATATACTTTTAAACTCTTTGGCTTATTTAAATGACTCACCTTCCTTTTCAAGAAGTCCATAGAGAGCCAATATACTGCTCCACATTAGTTCCAAGTTCAGATGAAAGAAATGTGAGGCTGCAGGTAATCGGATGGGGCCAACTGAGTATATGACGTCACTCCTCAGGTATGAAGCACTTGGCATATCAGACAATCGTGTTATGAATGCACACAATGTATTCAGTTCCTTTTGCAGTCTAAGTGGCAAAGCTAGCATCTGTTCTAGACCAGGGCATTGTAGTTGGTTGAATTGGTTGGTGACAAAGAATCTGATTATGGAAAAATAATTAGTTTTCCAAATTTTTTAGAATCAAAAAATGGCAAAAGGGTATATGAGTTAAAGCACTGTCCAAATTTATATAACAAGTTTACCAGAAATTTTAAGAAAAATGAAATTTATCAGCAAAAAACAAAAGATAAAAAAACAAAGGAAATAAGCTGAGCATATGATCAAATGAATGAATAAATGAATGAATAAACAAAGAGTGATTGAATAAACAAACAAACAAATGATCAAATGAATGAATAAATGCACAAAAGAACAAAAGAATACAAGAAAGAAAGTCTAGGACTAACTTTGACTTTTGGAAATGGCATTACAGCAAATGGCCAGAAGAGTAAACAATGACACATTATTGGCAAGTTCAGTGACTTTTCATTAACTTAACAAAGTGAAACTAAATTCCCTGACTTAATAACAGAATTTTCAGGCAATTCCTTATGTTGAAAATGACTGATGTATTTATTGACTTTCCCTAATTGAGGGAACCACAAGGAAAAAATGAAGTGAGATAGGAAGATAAAACAAAAAAAATAAACAGAGGGAAAAGAAGAAACAAAAGAGAAAATGTAAGATAATAAAATAAGGAAAAAAAGGACCAGACAGAGAAAATACCAGAGAAAATTTCGAGACATTTTCAGACTAAAAATTAGGTCTGGTAATTTTTTCAGACAACAGTTTTACAAAGTAACAATGTTTCTATTGCCTGTGTTGTGTGTTCTAGCTTTGACAATTATATGCATGACAGCTGATATATTCAGAATTGCTCTTCTAATTTAAAGCGGTTACATCTCCAGAAATTTATTTTAGAAGGATTCACTGAGTGTTTTTTAGCTGGAAGTCAAGCTGAGAAAATCCTTTTTCCAGACAATTGATTTACATTCCAGACTTTTCCACACTTTCCAAAAAGCTTTTGGATTTCCAGACTTTTTGCAGTTTTCCAGACTCTGTGCAAACCCTGTGATATAGATTGAGGAGGAAATTTATGTAAACCAACTAGGAAAAGAAGAAACGTGGAATATCTCATGATTTTAGGCAGTGGAACTAATGTTGCCTCAACATATTCTTTCCTAGCCTATCTCAATCACTAATCTAAAAACTCAAATTTCTATAAATGTTAAATAAAACTTTGGCTGACTCCCTAGTTAATAATTAACAAAAATACCTTAACAAGTAAGCAAAGAAGAATATTTAACTTATGATACCTACCTATGAATAAAAGTGTTGACATAGGCCATAAAACTGCTACAAATCTTTCTGATATCCAGGCATTGTTGATGAGACTCAACTGCAATGGAGAAGAAAACAGGATGAGCCCCATTGGCTCATACAGATACTACAAGTAAAAATCCAAGGACTTTATGTTTCAAAAAGTCTGGAGGTCCATTTTCGAAAAGGTTCGCATGACATGATTAATACAACCAATCATGAGGCATAGCAAAGACAAGACATGACATGATATACAGCCAATCAGGAGGCATAGGCTAGTATAGACAAGGCATGATAAAATTATACTGTCAACTAATCAAGATTCATAGCATAGACAAGGCATGACACAATATACGACTGATCATGAGGCATAGCAGAGACAAGAAATGACATGATATACTGTCAACCAATCAGGATTCATAGCATAGACAAGACATGACACAATATACGACCAATCACAAGGCATAGCACAGACAAGACATGACATGATATACTGTCAACCAATCAGGATTCATAGCATAGACAAGACATGACACAATATACGACCAATCATGAGGCATAGCAAAAACAAAACAAAACATAACATGACATACAGTACAACCAATCATGAGGCATAGCAAACACCAGACATGACACCATACAGTAACAAATAGGGAGGCATAGCAAAAACAAGACATGGCACGATATACTGTACAACCAATCATGAGGCATTGCAAACACCAGACATGACACAATATACAACCAATCAGGAGGAACATCAAAAACAAGACATGGCACAATATACAGCCAATCTGTAGGCACAGAAAAGACAAGACATGGCACAATATACGACCAATCATGAGGCCTGTATACACTACAGTAGCAAATGACATGATGATATACTCACGATGAACCAGGCCGCATATGTAGCACAAAGCAAAGACAATCTTGACAATGACATACCATCATGTACAAGACACATAATTTTGTCATTTGAACAGTTAGTGCAAGTTTTTGAAATGTTAGATGGATTTTTCAAGGTCTTAAATATATAAATATAACAAAAAGAACAATTTAAAATAAATAATTCTAAATGAAAACCATGTGTCTGTAAAAAACTGGAAACTATAACACAAAAAAATCAAATCAAAAGAAAATGAAAACTAAACATGAGACATGTGACAAGTGCTCTTGTCTTGTTTTTATTAACCAACAGATCACCACTTACAGTAGCTAAAGAAGCCAATCACAGATCACAGAAAAGACACTGCAACTTTAGACAAGACATGTCTTTTTTCAACAATCATGTGAAATTTACTCTAGATATTACAGCTAAAAAACTAGGAAATTTTTTAGATATTATGGAACATAATTATAATAGAAAGAAAAAAATTGAAAAGGAGCATTTTAAATACCATGATTAAACAAAACTTACAACTCTCATTCTGTTTCATTTGAAGTCTAAACACCTGTTGCCTATCAAAGAAAAACATTTAAAAAAATATGTCAGTGAGTGTTGTGGATCAAATTGTTTTTAGTTCAATTTAGTTTAAACCAACTGGTTTAAATTTTACTAAACTAGTTAAAAAATGTTTGAAGTAGTTTGAAAAGGACCATGTTTATTGACAATCTTGAAAATGATCAAGTTTAAAAGAGAGAATCAACTTTTAAAGTTCACATAATTTCAATTAAATTTAAGTCCAAGGAATAACTTTCATGTTGAATTTTGTTGTTTACCATAAAAATAATTATATCAGGTCAGAAATGCTTGATAGAATGAATCTATATTATGAAATCATACGGCCAATAATCTCCTTATTTAACAGCGAGTGCATTGAAAAAAATAAAAAATTTCTTTTCTTGTGATGGGTTCAACCTAGACTAGTTTTTAAAATGTTTGTGAGTTAGATATTAAATTAAAGCTGGAATGGTACATGTGTACATTTGGACAATTACTGTGCTACCACTAACTTCTTTCCATTAAGGAGATGTCAGGCTGTCAAGTGGCAAGGTGCCTCAAAAAAATAGGGAAAGAGGAATTTGTAAAGCACGAGACATGGGGATTTTGCCCAAAAAAGAAGAGAAAATAGGAAAGAGTGAAAAAAAATAGGAACTTCACAGTCTGATGTACAAAATCAACAGTGTGGATGCCTGCCAAATGCATTTGATGCTTTAAGAGATCAAGGTTCATATACCAGAGGTTTTTCCTGCTTTTTCCAGCACTTTTCCAGAGCTTTTTGAACTCAGACAAATAGTTAGTTTTACAACTAGTAATAACCACTTGGTTATGGAAATGCTGCCAAATTCTGTTTAAATTGGAACAAGGGCTATTAATTTTTCGCGAGCGTAGGTATTTTTCTCAAAGCACTATTAGTCGGTGGTCTTTTTTTCCTTCTGTCATAAACCCTAACCCTAACCACATTCAATTAGTTCATACACAAGATGAAAGCTAGAAAGGACACCAACGTGGTGAACAATGCATGTGATCATACTCAATCCAGGTACTGGTGCATGCACAACTCGTAACCAGTCCTGACGGAGCAAGTCTGTGGACAAATATCCATCAGACAAATATCCATCCCAACAAAGATCCTGAGAAAACGCCACAAAACACAAAAACGAAGGAGAGATATCTAAAAGAAATAGCGTCACAGCCATTTACGATCGAGCGAGTATCATACTAATTATAAAACATATAAGGCCAAATATTTCAAAAGAAATAGGGTCACAACCAGTTACAATCGAGCGAGTCTCCATAAAAAGAAGGACAGATTTCTCAAAACAAACAGCTATACACAACAAAGACAACAATAGGTTTCACTGCCTCACTATCGTTCGGCAGCAACAAGTTTTAAATTACTGTTACTGCACAAATCAAAAAAAAGTCACCAATTTCAGTTATCATCTTCAAAAACAAAATAATTACAAAATGGATTATTGACAGTACAAAACTTTCTTTCAAATTAATATTTTTCCTGAGATTTTTACAGGGATTAGATGAAAATTTCCAGGCCTCAAAAAATTCTGAGGTCTTCCAGGATTTCCAGGGCTCACACGAACCCTGTAAGATAAAATTAATAATGGTTACAAGGAAAGTTTGTTGGAAATCACAAGCCAGAGGAAGAAGGGGGAAGTAGGGGGAAGATGGGAGGGGGCAGAAATAAATCTAGGGCGCATCATTGCATCCAGGGACGCAAGATGTTGGTTTTGAATGCAAAACTTTGACATCAGTGCATCCAAATGGACGTAAACTGGAAGTTTAAAAATAAGAAGCGGCTAAAAAAAGTTGAATAGTTTGACTTCGTTCGTTTCTGGTCGCCATCTTTATTTTTGCAGTATTTTCCATGACATTACAATGCGGGCTCAAATTTTCAGGTCACGAGGCATTGCGCATCTTGAGTAAAGCGGTTGTTTGATGGTGCAAGGAATCCCA
Organism: Palythoa grandis; assembly: GCA_025448215.2. Lineage (NCBI taxonomy): Eukaryota > Metazoa > Cnidaria > Anthozoa > Zoantharia > Sphenopidae > Palythoa > Palythoa grandis. Next base: position 5,725 of record JAOEJH020046441.1, read on the forward strand.
AAGGACAAACTATTTGCATTTCAATGTTTTTCAAAGCACATTGCAGAGAAAACAACTGGTTCTTGTTCTCCTCTTGAAAAATTTGATCACATGGAAGCATAAAAGGAGTTGATTTGTTGTCAAAATCACTTCAATTTTAATATGAAACTGAACAACAGGCCTTTTGCAACAAGTGATCACATGGTACAAATAATAATATTCTGGATGGCAAAGGAATGTGACAGACTCCACTGGGAAATGCAAACAAAGAAAAATCACACTTTTCTAGTTAATTGTGTTTTGTTTTGGAGTCTGTCACATTCCTTTGCCACCCAGAATATCATTTTTTGTACCGTGCGATCACTTGTTGCAAAAGGCCTGTTGTTCAGTCCAGGGCTTCTATAGCTCGATATGATTCAACAATAATTTTCTTACCGGGCGAGCTGCGGGCGGATCGAGCCATAAAGATATTAAAAGCCAAAAAATTAAGTTCCTATTTCGAGTGACTTAGTGTGATATTTGCCGTGTTCTATTCGCTGTTAGCCCTGCGAGTGAATATCACGTGACCAATTCTGACCAATGGCTTCGCGCCCTTTTACTTTGCAAGTTGTCATTGAATTATAATGAGCGATCATTGTTACTGACAGCGAGGTCTGTACGGAAAAAATATTACACCGAGGCCTTGCCTAATATTTTTCCATACTGACCAAGCAAGCGAGGTTAACCAATGTTTTATTATATGACTATTTTCTTACTTCCGGTGTTGGCTGCTTCTGCTAGATTTTTCATCATGCTCTCCATTTACTCATTCGGTCTCGTCAGAATAGCAGAATTCGTCGTTGTTTTGACCACTTTTTACTTTACAAAAGAAAGCCGTAAGGATTATAATGTCTTCTGACTTTTGTGAACACTCTAGTCCCCTTCTTCATGCACTTAATATTCTTAAACTTGTCGATTTGATATTTTTCCATGTGACATTGTTTATTGGTGGGTTTCACATGGTTCCAGTTCAGCGCACATGGTGGTCAGTTATACAAAGAATCTCATTAGAATCTAGTTTGAATCTCATTATTTGACCTCCATCTGCCATTGTGTTATATCCTCGTGGGACTTAGTGAAACCCAAGAATGTATGATTTTTACACAGCCAAATTGTCAAACTATTTTATGGATCTATTTAAAAAAAAATCAGGAATAAACACGGCTACAACACAAGACTAGCTGCTAGACAAACATTTTCTCTTCCATCTGTTAGAACTGACTATGGTAAGATTTATTGGTGCTAAGATCTGGAACACTACTTTTGATGATAAAAAATGATGGTCAAAATATTCCTTTAAAGAAGCCATTAAGTCCTACCTTCTAAACTCTTATTGATGCCACACTGATTTTATTTCTTGTCCATTTATTTGATGCTGTTCTCAAGTATTTGTGTTCTTGTTTTTTGTATGTTCATTGTTTAGTTGTCGTAGCTTAATATGTATCATTCCTTTTGTGCGACCAATATCATTGTAATTCTAAACTAATGGCAATCTGACTCCAGCAGTTCGTTACCTTCAGATTGCCAGTTCTGACTCGAACAGCTTGCTACCTTCAGATTACCAGTATCCATTTTGATATAAAATATTAAAATATTATTGTAACTTAGAGAGACAAATAAATTGTTTTGCTGTTGTTGTTGTTGTTGTTGTGCTCGTCCATTTTACATTGTAAAATGCTTTCTCTGTCTTAAAAACATTTCCAAGTGTAGTTGATAAACGTCGTTCGTTCTATACAAAAAGTCTAATGAAAGTTTTCCAAAACAAACAAAAACAAAATTGAATCTCGCCCCGGCACAATCAAAACATCGAGAAAACCGGTCTGAATACACGCGTATAAGGCCTGTCGTCAGACAACGCATTTTGACAGACCGTGCATTAGCCAATCATAATCCAAAAACTTACACAATCATATAATAATAAAAATCCTCTTGGAGGACACGTGGTTATTTGTAATAGCAACAAGAAAAAGCACTTTTGAAGTATCAGTATAATAAAACATTACTAGTCCTTCCTAGTAACCGCTTGATTGATCCATATCGTAAAACGTTGTCATTTTGAGGTTTCTCGAAGGTGGAACCAGTTATTTTGCAAAAAAGAGTGGATCGATAACAACTTCGTGATTATAATGGATGTCAAACAAACACCTCGATTTAAACAAAATGCAAATTTTTGCAGTCAAAGCCTTTCGCCAATCGCCAAAAATCATGAAAGATTCCTTACAAAACAACTTCTTGAGCCGTTGATAAAAGCTGTGTCCGGTTATATGAAAACAAGAAGGGAAAAACATTGTTCTCTTTACCGCACGAATGGATCAGCGGTGCTCACCAAGCAGTCTTTCGTAACCTGTTGGTAAGGAATTCTCAGACTCAGTTTCATTTTAACTGAAAACGTGCATTTTTTCAATCGATTTCAATATTTCGAAGAAAAACAACGAACATTTAAGTTTAAAAAGGAGATAAAAGGTATATTAACAAGAAAATCGATTAACGGAAGTAAATTGAGACTCGGAGTCATAAGGAATGGTTTTTGGCGATCTCTCTTCGTAAGCCGATCACTTTCCAAAAGAGTGACAGACTTACACACTCGATGACATAGTGTGTTCCTGGCTTAAAGATCCCGTAACCACAAAAATGAGTATCAGCTTCTGCTTACGGTTAACCTCGTGATGGATAGGTGTCCTACTCACGAGAGGTCAAAAACCTTTATCGGTTTAACACTAGAGAAACTATCAAGTGTTCCAGTTGACTTAGCTGTATAAATGAGTACCAGTTTCTGCTGGAGCCGCTATCCTGTGGTGAATATTAGCGTTCGGGTTAGGGTTAGGGTTAGGGTTAGGGTTAGGCTTTTTCAACAACAAGTCAGTTTTGTGAGTCATGTTTCAGCTTTTTTTGCTTTTCTGCAATGCAGGAATCGCAGCAAACGACTCAGTTTTGTGAGTCATGATTCAGCTTTTTTTGCTTTTCTGTAGCACAGGAATCACAGCAAACGAGTCAGTTTTGTGAGTCATGGTTCAGCTTTTTTTGCTTTTCTGCAGTGCAGGAATCGCAGCAAACGAGTCAGTTTTGTGAGTCATGGTTCAGCTTTTTTTGCTTTTCTGCAGCACAGAAATCGCAGCAAACGAGTCAGTTTTGTGAGTCATGGCTGAGCTTTTTTTGCTTTTCTGCAGCACAGGAATCGCAGCAAACGAGTCAGTTTTGTGAGTCATGGTTCAACTTTTTTTGCTTTTCTGTAGCCCAGGAATCACAGCAAACGAGTCAGTTTTGTGAGTCATGGTTTAACTGTTTTTGCTTTTCTGCAGCACAGGAATCACAGCAAACGAGTCAGTTTTGTGAGTCATGGTTCAGCTTTTTTTGCTTTTCTGTAGCCCAGGAATCACAGCAAACGAGTCAGTTTTGTGAGTCATGGTTCAGCTTTTTTTGCTTTTCTGCAGCCCAGGAATGACAGCAAACGAGTCAGTTTTGTGAGTCATGGTTCAGCTTTTTTTGCTTTTCAGCAGCCCAGGAATCGCAGCAAACGATCGCGAGTCAGTTTTGTGAGTCATGGCTCATCTGACTGTGTAGATCGACAGAAATACACAGTTTTTTGTCATACATTTTCTGTATTTCAAAAAATAAAAAAAAAGTTATTGCGGCAGCTATTTTGAAATGCGGGCGCTGATGAGAAACCGGAATTTTTTTTTTTTATTTGGCCTAAATAGGAATTTTTTTTTCTTTTTCTCAGAAGAAACACTTCCGAGTCCCTGACGGGAGTCGAACCCATGACCCTCTGATTACGGTCAGACGCTCGACCCACTCAGCTACAGGAACTCACGTGGGGAACGGGTCACTTCTCTTCTCTTCTGAGAAAAAGAAGCTTGAGACAACTGAGTATTTTTTTCACAAATTTATTCCAAGCTACAAGATTTACACATTAGTGTTTGCAAACCTTAAGTGAACAAAACCAAACACGACTTATACAGCCAAAACGAGGTGTACATTCTGCAGGTTGGAATACTAGGAGAGAAATATTTTGAGCTCTCGCGTGAATTCCTATAGCTTAGTGGGTAGAGCGTCTGACCGGTAAGGGACGGACCATTTAATATTTGATGGGGGGAGGGGTAAGTGACGAACCACTTGATATTTGATGGGGGTCAAGGGACGGACCATTTGATATTTGATGGGGGGTAAAGGACGGATCTTTTGATATTTGATGGGGGGAGGGTTAAGTGACGGACCATTTGATATTTGATGGGGGGAGGGCTAAGTGACGGACCATTTGATATTTGATGGGGAGAGGGGTAAGGGAAGGACCATTTGATATTTAATGGGGGAAGTGGAGCTAATTTTATTTTGCTCGATTTTTCATTCGTGGTCAGTTTTGCAGCTCGATTTTTTCTCTAGAACGTGACCGTACTAGATTTTTTTTCTGAGATTTCTGTTGATTGGTTGATTTTAGAGTGAGCTTGCTCAATTTTTTTTCTCGGCTTTGTTTGCACGATATTTATTTGGGAGGTCAGAATCCTGCTCGATTTTGGGGGACTAATTGGCCATCCCCATTCTCCCCCTCCCCCCCCCCCTTCACACTGACACACATACTTTCCCTCCTCATCAAAAGTCAAATGTTCTGTCCCTAATCAGATTCACGTTTTTCCCTCTGAGCAAAAGAAGCTTGTGAGGGTTTGAACGGTTTCTTTGCTGGACGAGACGTTTTTTTGAAGTTTTTATAATAATAATTCCATCATACCTGGCTTGCTAATCACCCTTTCTCGCAGTCATAGACTGAATTGCAAAGGGCGCAGCTCAGCGAGGTCGGATCG
>JAOEJH020046540.1:0-10537 GCA_025448215.2 Palythoa grandis
AGGGTGCAGTGGTTTTTTTTATGTAGTGACCCATGTGGGCCACCGTAGAAATAGGATAATTTTTACTTTGAAAGAAGTCATAATGTTAAGATATGGCAAAAACGATCTCTGGCTTTCAGCAAATCTGTTGAGTAGCAGCCTTTGCGTCAGTCCACAAAAAATGATTGAAAAAGTATTTAATCAATGGAACAAACTAATAATAGTAACTTGAACGTTGCTTCCGATGTAGTTGTTTAATTGTTCTCTCTACTACTATTTTTGTATTTAGACTGATCACAGAGAGTTTGCGTGTTAGAGTTGTGTCTCAATTCGAGTGTTGTTGGTCACAGAGCGAGCTAGCTACAGCCTGACGATATGTTTGTGCTTTACTCAAAGGGTGTGAGAGGAATGTGAAGATATATTCCCTAGAAAGCACAAAAATATCTACCGTGCTTGCAAAAGTGAAGATGTTTTCTAAAATATTTAAAAGAAAGACGTTTGTAAGACTTCGGCTACAATAGCTAAGCCGACTTTAATATAGATTATTAGATAGTTTGCTTTGGATTTATCAAAAGAAAGATCATCTTTATGCTTATTAATTATGCAGTTGTTTGATTAGTAAAATGCGTGTTAAAGTACAACAGAATCTTTAAAGTTTTTGGGCGTTGATTGTAACAGCTCTAGCATGTTCTTGATCAGTGTCGGTGATGTCTGCATTGTCACTCCCATTTTACCAAAGTTAGAATGAAGCGTAAAACTGTTTCGACAAAGTTTTCAATATGTAAACTTTTGTGTCACGTCGATACAAAATTTAGTGATCCTGTCCGCTTAGTGTTCTTTACTATCTAGGAATAATAAACTCCGTAGGTTTTAGTTTTTCGTATTTTACATATGATCAGCGCCCGTTTTAAGACTTCTGTTGCTAATTTTGGGTTTTTAGTTTTTAGTTCCCTAAATATTTAAAGTTCCTTTGAAAGAGCTTCATGCAATTTGGAATTTGGAGTATGTGTTTTAAATAGCGAATACTATTTAAAAGTTATAAATTTGATCTAATCAGAGACAATTGCGCGTCAACTGTAAAGCAATTTATGAACTTGCGTAAGTTGAATCGACCGTTAAAATTATATGATTCATTTACTGCCATGGTTTCAGACTTTGTCTCAGTCATTTTACTTTGTTCCTGTTTATCGCACTGTACTGATTTGGGTTACGTAACAGTTTCTCAGTTTGACGTTTAGAAGTCACCCATTTATGTGGGGGTGGGGGTGGGGTGAGAATTATAAACAGGGGAAAGTGGAGAAACGACTACTTAAGTTTTTCTATCTTCCACATCTACATTTTATTAAGTCGTTAAAATCAAGGATATCACACGGGCTTTGTTGCCCCTAGCAAACCATTAAGTACTTTGATGAGTAAACAAAAAAATAATAATCAGACAAAACAGAAACAGGTAAAGCAAAGAAAAACTAGTTCAGTGTACCTGTTAAATATTACGTAGTCTCTCACCGATAAAACGTGGAGTCGAAAGAATGTTTTACATGTATTTATAGTTTCACCTGTACTTGATGGCAGTTTGGTCAGGCTCTACCGGGTGTCTTATAATGACTTGTTTGGTGCGCAGCTCTTGATCAGTTGATGTCAGCTCAAAAACAAGTCTAAATTGCTACACTACAGTAAATGCGTCTGTCATTACGTAAAGTTCGGCTCGGTGCGTTTTAGCGCCATAATAGAACCAATATCAAAACTATACCTTACCAGAACCACCAATTTACCTGCCATGTCTGCCTTTTATGGAAATAATTATTGTGCGAATGTCATAGTAAAAAATGTTTATCCACATCGCCTCAGGACACCGTTGAACTCGCGTGTTTTCGAGAAAAATGCAGATTTTAAATAATTCAAATATACTCGACCGACACCGGTTATATTAATTCACCGGAGTTCTTCTACCGTTGTAAACGTTTTGAAACTCAAAGCACGACAAGCAATATATTAGAAAGCATTTTTTGAGTTGTCTTTGTTTTCATTTATAATTTTATAGTTTTAATTTAAAGAAACAGGAGAAGACGACCAATTAGACTTTAAAATCACTGAAGCAAGTGTATATTATCACAACGGCCGCTAAATAAAAGAGCCGAAACATTTCAGAAACTCATTTCAACAACAAAGTCGTACAGCATGCTATCCGTTTTTAATGACTAAGCGATAAATTGCAGAACGGTTTCTTGTAGATTCTCAACGCACCATTGAGCCATATCGCTCAGATAAAAATAACAAAGAACAGAGCGTTCGCATATTTTCATTTGCAAACAAGAGGATAGATTGTTTAATTGGCTAAGAGAAATTTGCTTTGTTTCCACTTTTGAGATGCTATGGTAACAATTGTATTTATTATGATGTGAAAGTGCTTGTCAAACGTCACGGAATATGAGAAATTTATTGATCCTTCAGTTTATATTTCTAGAAGCTGACAATATTTCTGCATGCCAGACCTGGTGGTTGGGTATACAAACACTTGAAGAAAAAGTTGCTTGTCTGGTATCGCGTTTTATTGTTTGAAAGTTTGTGTGTTTGTATTACTGAAGCTAACGGTTAAAGCGACAGCCACATAGCATAACAATGCGAATTTAAACAAACAGTCTTAGCGACTTGAAGATTATTAAGCAGTTTTTTTATTAACAATGGGTAACTTTTGTGGTGGCGAATCGGCAGACGAAACTAGAGCCGATCAGTATCGACCAGCGTTCAAATACCCCGCCGATTACAGAGAGAAGCTTGTGGAGTTAATGAAGCTGAGAGAAAAGGCCGCAGTGGGTCACATTGAGCAGGAATTCGGTGGTATAAGCGAGATACTTCATCGATTACAGACATCATCCAAGAAAGGTCTTGTTGGGCTCCGAGATGGATTAGAATTTAGAAAACGCATTTTTGGACGTAATGAAATTCCCCTCAGACGCCCAAGAGGATTTTTTTATTTCCTTGGATTCAAATTTACAGATTCAATCTTACTTGTATTGTTGATATCAGCGATAGTGGCGGCAATAGTTGGCGTGTTATTTCCGGAGCTTTGCACCGGGCTGGAACAAGTTAACACCGCATGGATGGAAGCAGTTGCCATTGTAGGCACTGTAATAATAATTCTCTTGGTTTCTGCTGCGAGTGACTTTCTCAAAGAGCAACAGTTCTACAGAATGCAACAAAAGGTGGAGAATGAGCGAAAAGTGACCATAATTCGCAGCGGTCAAACTGAAAGTGTCTGCTACCAGGACCTAACTGTGGGCGACCTATGCTTATTGAAAGTTGGCACAATAGTCCCGGCAGACGGTATAGTTATCGTTTCAAGCGACCTGGCAACCAATGAAGTAGCATTATCCGGAATAGGTAGCCCCGTAATGAAAGATCAGAACGATCCGTTAGTATTTGCTGGGACTCACGTTGTTGAAGGAACTGGCAGAATGATAGTTGTTGCAGTCGGAACTAACACGCAAGCAGCAAAGAAAATGGAGGAAAATTTCAACGCAGACGAAACAGACGGTCGTGTAGAAGTTGATCCGGACGATGAACGACAAACGTTACAAGGGAAACTCAACAAGGCGTCAGCGGTGCTTGGTTTGATCGGTGTCATCATTGGGTTGACTGTCATCATCCTCGTCGTGTTGAGGTTCAGTGTGCAGACATACAGCGTTGACAAGGCAGAATATCAATCAAATCACTTCATTCTATGGATCAAGGCCATCATTCTGGGACTTGTTGTAATGATAATTGTTGAGCCAGAAGGGCTGGGAATGGCCGCCACACTGTCGCAGGCGCACGGTGTCAACCAAATGTACGACAAAAACATCTTGGTGCGGAACGTGAATGTTGTTGAGTCCATTGGAAATATTACCACACTTTGTTGTAACAAGACCGGAGTTCTGACCGAAATGAATAAGATAACGGTAACAGAGGCAGTTGTGGAGTGGTTTTTAGCAGGGAAGCACTATCGCGGCGATCCAAAGAGCTACAGGGACAAGATTCCTTCCTACATCAGAGATGTCCTTTGTCTGGGAGTAGCAGTGAACACCAGTTATACTTCAGATATTATAGTAAGCACCCACATGTTATGTTCTTTTATTCTCAAGTAGCACTGGAATGAAGACTGCATGGTACTGTAGACAGACAGACAGACAGACAGGTAGCTAGATAGATAGATAGATATACAGCCAGAGAGACAGACAGGTAGATAAACAAAGAGATAGACAGACAGACAGACAGGCAGGCAGGCAGGCAGAAAGACAGAAAGACAGAGCGACTGTAGGGAAACTGATGGACGGAGAAAATGACAGACAGGCAGCCGGGGCAGAAGGAGGTATTTCTACAGGTAACTCTCTAAGCTAAGCTTAGCGTCAATGGAGAACCCTAGTAGCTTTGCTTTAGTTACTTGTCTGATTGTTTTGTGATTTAACTTGATATTTGGACAAATGCTGACTGATTTTGTTTGTAATTATAAGCTAACCCGTCGGCTCGCAACCAGATCTCCAAGTTAGCGATACCTTGTATAAAACTAAATTCTTAAGTTCGCTTACGTTTGTTGCAGTAACTAGCAATTGTGTGTCGTTCATAAGCATTCCTGGCGTTGAGCATACTACGCAGTTAGGCAAGTCATTAATATAGAGACAAATAGAGAGACAGCCCACAGACGGACAGACGGGTTGACAGCCAAACTATAGGACGGACGAACAGACAGAAAGGTAGCCATGGGAGGAAAATAGGTAGGTAGATGGGATGATAGATAAAATGCTCGACAAATTGACGGACAGACAGACAAACAGACAAACAGACAAACAAGCAGACAGACATAGAGAGACATGCATAAAGAATGCAAGCAAAGGCACTCCAAATTTTTAACAAGTAGTATCAATGGATGAGTTCTGATTTTTCTTCGCGCACTTCCCAATAGCCATCGGGGTCAGGCTTGTTTTCACACATTGGAGACAGAACAGAATGCGCCTTGCTACAATTTGTGCTCGACTGTGGGGTTTATTATCCCTACCTCCGAGACAGACACCCAGACAGTGATCATGTCAAAGTGTTCAGATTCAATCCCCAGCGTAAGTCGATGACAACAGTCACAAAAGGTGATGATGGCTGTTACGATGTCTACTCAAAAGGAGCGGCCGAAGTTCTGCTGAGCCGCTGTAAAGATATTTTGCTTGAGTCTGGAATTGAGCCGCTGAACTCTGAGAATAAGTTTGCTGTGGAGCAATGCATCAATAAGATGCAGGAAGGCAGTGGGCTCAAAGTGATGTGTCTGGCCTGCAAAAAGATAAAAGGTAATTTTGAAGTTTGGTAACTGGTCATTGTTTCCTAATATTCATTTCTAACTGTAACCTCTTCTCCTTTTTTGACTTTTTCTTTTCTTTACTTTTCAAAACTCAAAAAAATAAAGTTTAAAACTGAACTCGGACAGATTACAGCTTACCCGATTGCCAGTTAAATGTTTGCATTTCATTCAGAACACTGCTACGCGTCTGATTCTACGAGCAACGGTCAGTGATCACCAGGCACCTGTTACGCCACAAAATATAATAACTCGCGCAAAATGTAATAACTTCTGACGCAAAATGTAATAAAATTTGGTAACGCAAAATGCAATAACACAAAATGTAATAATGTTTACAATGATAAATTTACCTTTTATTGATCCCATGATTGGCTTCTAAATTGAATACACTAAGTTTACCAAGATTAACGAATACCGTAAATGTCCTAATAAACGTCCAGTGCGTCCATTAGGTTTCAGGGTTGAATCGGAAGCGTTCTTAAGAGTCAGGCGGCGTTTAGAGGCATTTGTTCTCATAACTGTAACAAGCCTTGCAAAACTAATTTATGCTTCATTGAAAATTAAAATAGAGTGGTTTCCGCGACAAAAACCAATTCTCTTAGTAACATTACGTTTGCGAAAAACGTAAGAATTAGTGCAAAACCAGTAATTTTCTTTAGTTTCGTTTTAAATAAACAAGATTTACGGGTTGCAACTTGTTCATTGTCAAGTTCAAATAGAGATATGGCACGCTCTTATTCCTTAATCTCAGCGTATTCAATTTAGAAGCCAGTCATGGGATGACTAAAGGGTACATTTATCATTGTAAACGTTATTACAAGATCGCCAAGATCGCCACAGAGCGTGAGACGGCAGTAACGATTTTATAGTTTTTACGACGTATGACTCCCGTTTTTATTAATTTTACCACCGTGCTTTAAACTTTTACAATATTATTACATTTTGTGTAATTACATTTTGCATTACCGAATTTTATTACATTTTGTGTCAAAAGTTATTACATTTTGCGTTACTATTACATTTTGTGCGAGGTATTACATTTTGTGGCGTGACAGGCACCATTATTAAAGCAGTTGCATTTGCTTTCAGTGAGGCAGCGAGCAAATTTCAAAATCTGCCTCATCACATTCAAAGTTTTGCAGGGTGCTGCTTTTGTCTACATTAGCGATTTGCTAAATAACACTCTCTCCAACGAAACCTGGCTTGAGATCATCTGCTGCTGATAAGACCCATGCAAACGGACGCAACATTGTTGGCCGACAACACGCAACATTATTGGGCCCAACATGTTGCGTCCCTTTGCGTGGCATGTTGGCACTTGTTGCGAGTTGTTGTGACTTGTTGGATGTTGTTGCGTGTAGTTTGAAACCGGCCAAACTTTCGGTGCAACAAGCTCCGACATTTCTTTTGTTCTGTGACCAGCGAAGCGTAGCCCCAACATGTTGCGCCCGTTTGCATGGAGCTCTCAACAGTGCTGGGAGTTGTTGCGTCCCCTTGCAATGGGGCCTTACTGTCCCATAATGCATCGCTTCTCTGGTCGATCGCCAACAATGATGGGAAGTTGCTGCGTTCGTTTGCATGTGACGTTTGCACTTGTTGCGTCCGTTTGCACATAGTTAGTAGAGTTAAATGGTTAGGAAACTTGGTGGCTTTCTTTGTTATAGGTTTTTGTTCTTTCTTTCCCTATTGTTATATGACGTTGACCGTGCTCAGATTACAAAAGGTTTTTGAGATTTCAATGAGCAAATGGCCAACAGACTAACGAGCCATCACAACTAGAACAAAAGATCATAACCGTGACCGTGCACTCAACCTCAAACAAAGCAGCAGTGTAATCTTCTTCGTTCTTTGCTAAGTTTCATAACCAGTCGACTTTACTAACTTGGTTTGCATGAGCCTGTAGAGCGTGTTCGGTGTGTGTCCCAAAGCTTTGGAACAGTCTACTATCTAGTGTGAGAGCGTCAACAGTCTACTATCTAGTGTGCAAGCGTCAACAGTCTACTATCTAGTGTGCAAGCGTCAACAGTCTACTATCTAGTGTGCAACGGTCAACAATCTACTATCTAGTGTGCAAGCCTCAACAGTCTACTATCTAGTGTGCAAGCGTCAACTGTCTACTATCTAGTGTGCGAGCGTCAACAGTCTACTATCTAGTGTGCGAGCGTCAACTTTTCGTAATCACTTTGTTAGCCAAGTTTTAATTTTAATGTTCCATTTTAGCTTTAGTCATTACTTTTTATGGATAACTTAATCTTGTAATTCCAGTGTCTTTGGATTTTCTTAGAATAACACTTTTAAGACTTTCTTTCGTTTTGTTTATTATTATTGTTCAACTGTTATGCTTGACTGTGTGCTATCCAAGTCCTCAAACCCTGACACTATGTCAATAAAAAACAATCAAGCAAACAAACAAAACACCAGCAACTTTCCTCACGCAATTTTAGACCACAACGTAGTGCGTACGTGGTTTTGTGCACCCAGCTTCTTCAGATACAGCCGAGCGTTATTCATTTAGCTACGTTTATTAATTTGAAGTCTTAGAAAGGAGAATTTTCCAAAAATCACATGCCTGGTTTCAGATTAAAGAAAAATAATCTTGGGGCGGCAACATTTCTCCAAAAATAGTTCCCTTTCTTAAACCAAATTATAAGCACATTATTTCAGACCAAATATATCTCAAAACCATACCCAAAAGGGCTTAACATGCCCGTATTGCCAATCAATCCTTCCTGGAGTGTTTACGCATAGAGCAGGGTGACTCAGTGTTATGCTTATAGTAAACAGTCGTCCATGATGACCCAATAGCTGCCTGGAAATGATGCTACGAATAAAAAAAAATAAGAGTAAAAGTATGTTTTAAGATTTATAATGGTGAGATCAATTGTAGACTGCACATCTCCTGTATCGAAGCCTTGCACCCACAGCAATGTCCATAAATGCCAAAAGTGAAAATTATAGAACGCAGCCAGTTTTGTTACAAATCGGCTGCCATCCATAAACCAGTACTTCGGGACTCGTTTCCGCTCTTGGTCGGACCACATTGAAATCTAGACGACTTGTCGCCCAACTTTCCATGAACATCTGCCCTCCCTCTTGTGTCCAAGCTAATCCTCGCCTAGTACTAGATCGAATCCGGCCTTTATATACAGACAACTGCACAGTCCTGTCTTACTCCTAATCCTTCTTCCCACCGGTTCTGTCAGAACCTGGAACTGTCTGTCTGAATCTGTTGTCTCCGTTCCTAATCTTCAGTTATTCACGTCTACATCTGAGCACTGCATCAACTCAATCAGAGCACCATACCATCTGCGGCGACTTTAATTATCCCTTGGACCAACGTAGCAATTAGCCGCTGGCAAGCTTAAGGGAATGTTATTTTTAAAAGTGTTTAAGTACGTACGGAAATTGTAATTAAGTTCCTAGTTACCAGGCAAACATGATTGTACGTTCGGGGAGCGCTTTAACCTTTTATAATTCAAATAACTTTTTGTTTTGCAGACGATGACATTAATACCGACAATGTTAAAGAGGACAGTATCGTCTCAGACCTCACTCTGATTGGTTTTGTGGGCATTGAGAGCGCCGTAACCCAAGGGGTGAGTTTTTCTGTTGTTAGTGAGATTATCACATTTTATATATAGGCACATTGCTGAAGTTAAAACACACAAAGCTGCTGCCACCCACCACGTGGCCTGTTAGTTTAACTCTTTATTATTCCAGGTAGTCAGCACTTTTCTCTTTCTCAACTCCTAATTATTTTAAAATCTGTATTTAATTATAAAATGTAAAGTAAAGTACTTTAGTGCTGTTGTTGTTGATACAAGGAAGCATTAAGCAACACACTCAGCCACAATTGCACCAGATCCCATAATCACATCGTAACGATAACAATACACTTTCCAAAATAACGGATAATCAAATACGAAGCTAAGTCAAGTACACGTTTTTTAATAAGAACAAACTTAATAAGAACAGTGAGGCTCAAATCGTCTGGAAAAACAAGATCAAATTAAGAACAATCTGAGGCTGAAATAAAAGATATTAAGAAAAACATAATTTTAATAACACTGGTGAAACGCAGGAAGCAATCGCACTTACTTATTTTAATACTAATAAACTCCACCTGTAACAAATACTGTGCTGTACAATATACATACATTGTCGTATCTCCTTCAAAATTTGTACTCGGTCACTAAATGTATTGAACTTACAGACATAATGATAATGTATGCCAAAAAATATTTTATCAATACGAGTATAAACATAAAACATTGTACAGTAATTCCGTCCAAAACGACTCAAGAACAAAATAAGAACATTTTGAGCCTCAAACTGCTGAAAAAAATAAGAACATTGAGCCTGAGCAAAATATTTTACTGGTTCTTATCAAAAAAAGTGTAGCATGAACACATGAAAAGCTTCCAGGGCCACAAAACATCTATTTTCAGTTGCCTTTTACGCTTTACTAAGGAAAGTTTGAAGTCCTGTGGTTTAAGCTGTCTGGAGTAAACTCTCGTGTTTTGGGGTACTTAAAAGCCATTTTCGATGCAAATCTTTTTTTGCGCAATTCGGAACACAGCGGTTTGAGACATTCTTCTGGGTTTCGCGAGTGATTGGTATTTGTAATTAGGAGGCCACTGTTTGCCGCTCTTAGTATTTTCGTACGTATACTTTCTTCCTATAGAGTAATTTCCAGTTCTTTTGAAACCAAACTTGTATTTTTCACCGTTACTTTCCCTCCAATTAATTGGTTTGTCTGTGTTTCAGCTGCCTGGTCGCAGAATTGTTACGGAAAGCTACCTCGGTGGATTGCACTATAAGAGAGACAAGGACTTGTTTGCGGCATATAGAACGCTTCTCGATGATATCACAAGTGAGATCATGGACGAGTTTGTCAGGGCCGTATCACTAACTACAAGCTTTACAGCACAAATTCAGGTTGGTGTTCACAACCAGGAACAATGCAAAAACGATGATTGTTCTATAGTTAGTGATGGAAGCTTGTAAACCGAAATAGACCAAGCAAAACCTCAGAATAATGGCCTAACAGACCGTTTGCCTACCAAGTGTTTTCTTCCCTAAAAGCCTTAAATCCTGGCCTGTTGTCAGTGAGAAATTGATATTTCATTGTTAATACACGGAATTTTAAGTAAGCGTCAAGTGTATAGATTTCTACAAATGGAATAAAATTCTCGTGTTATGTGTAATAAACTAGTTCCGGGCCCTATGTCCAAA
>JAOEJH020046642.1:0-10537 GCA_025448215.2 Palythoa grandis
GAACTGCAAGGATATTGAGGAAAGTGTTGGAAATGTGAAGAAGAGATAATTCTGTTAGCCCTTGGTCATTTGTTATGGCTCGCCTAACAGAAGAAATGACGGCAATGACAACAGCCATAACATGATGTTAAAATAATAATAATAATAATAATAATAATAATCATAATAAATAATAATAATAATAATAAGTAAATAATAATAATAACCCTTATTTATACACGGTAAATTACAAATATTACACACAAGTGCTGGTTAGACCGACTTAGATAAAGTAACTAAGAATTAGTGTGTAAGAAGTGGATACGACATTAAAACTACAGTAAATCTGAAGATTAACTAAAGATATATATAAGGATAGATGTTGATAAACCTGTTTGCGAGTTAGCACTTATACAACGCTCGGTGGCGCAACCTGCCTTACAAGACATGATAGAGGAATTTGACACACCAAGCTATCCCGAGAGGGGTGGACTGCAGGTGTTTGTATTGTGGAATAGTTCACAATCTTGATTCATAATTTGAAATTGTTTTTTAGTTGAACTTCGTCCCCAGTAAAACGTCGGTTCCCGCCCCATGTGGACTCCTCGGCACGAGCACAACACCGGCTGATAGGGGCATGACAACGACTAAAAACCACGTGCTTTTCGGTGGAACTTACGTGCTATAAATGCATCAACTTTAACTCCCCCATTACTTTTGCATACAAATCAACGAAGGGGACTCTAGTAAATTTTGAAAATTGATGACTTAGCTTTTCGTTTCTGCTTCCTCATTACATCCGGACATTTAAAAAAAATGGGGGTGGAGTCAAAAAAGTTGTAGGGCATCTACAAAAACAGGGAAAAGTAAGAGGCCTTCCCCGTGTAACTTGGTTATCATGTATGTGTTTTTCAGAACTAAACTTTTTACCAAAGGTTGTATGTTTCCTTAATTCGGTGCATGAGAAATTTGATGGATTGAAGATGCGACGCCCGGTCAACGCTTTTGGTCGAAAGTTTTGGGGACCAGAAAGGAAAATGAAACATGAATTTTACTTAGCGAGGTCCGAAGGCTATGTTTGAATAGTTTATTTTAACATCTAGAAATAGAAAACCTAGGTATTTATGTTATGCGCCTGCTTTTTCTCGAGTGCTTATGGCAATTGAGGGTGATAACCTGGTGACGACTTTAGTTCTATTTTAAGATTTCTCCTTTGGCCCTTCAAAAACTGATACACAAAGTACAACTTCCGAGCGCCTGGCCACAAAGTTGGGTCAAGGCGCTACCAGTAGAGTTCCGAAATTCGCACAGTGATTTTTTTGTTCTTTTTGTTACCAATGGCAATTTGTCTGCGGCGATGGTGCTCAAAAATCTTTCAGAACGCGTTCCCGGAACTGGCGTGGCCGTGATATCAGCTGACTCGCCGGTTGTCGTTAATGGGCGACCGTATCTGGGGGTTGTGGATTGCGATAGCTTGTAAAGCAACCAAATCGCACGAAAAGAGATATTTCGTTTAACAATAATTTCCAAAGGAAGAGGAATCTTATATTTTGGTATCATGATATCTTGGCACTCTTCTTGGGCGAGCATTTAAGCATCTAAACCGCACGAAAACCTAGCAAGGAAGTGGAGTAATAAGCTGGTAATAAGTTCTACTGAAGCAGCTTTCACAAAGCGGGCTTGAAACTGTTTACTGAAACTGTTGTGAGAGCTTTGAGCTACGAGCTTTGTAAACCTTTAATATACAATCGAATGATTTTGATGAACGAAAACAATCATTTACCGACTACTCTCCGGCACAGTTTAAACCTATTATCGACATTTGTCTATTTATCTGTATTTTGTTATTTTATCACCACAATTGTACAGATGATTTACCAATGGTAAAATCGCTTTATTGCATTTTCATTTAGGGTGTATTTACAATTTACACGCTTACCATATTTGAACGCAGTGACTCGGCCTCAAAACATCGAAAAGCCGAATGAGAAATTGAATCTGGGCACCCCAGACACTTACATATTCTAGCATAAAAGACGAAATTTTGTTTGGAGAGCCAATTTTTTGTGGCGTTCGTTTCGTCAAACGCAGCAAGTTAGGTTCTTTACAAGCAAATGATTGTGACATACATACAGGCCGATTAACGGCAAGCTAGGCGTAAAAAATAAAGATTATTACTTTTTATTCACGAGTTTTTCGTCTCACATGACGAACGAGCGAGTCTGCGAGCGAGTAATATAATACAAAAAACGAGTGAATAAAAACGATATTGAGCTCTTAACATTTTATAATTTTTTGGGTAGCTGAAACTACAACTTGGTACTAAAACGATTCATTGAAAGTATCAACTTAACTTACCTACATGTTTTCACTCTTGGTGCATTCTTCTTGTTATTTTTCGCCTTTATGACTAAAAAAGATCTTAAAAACAAAGTTCTTGTTTTTCTCGAGGCGTTTATGCTCTCATGAGAGAAATTTGAATATAATCTTCCTAAATACCGTTATTTTGAAGGTATGTCTGAGGCCCTGTCTCACTGTTTAGAAAAGGGCGGGAAACGTGCGTCGAAAAACTAGTGACACGATAATACAACTGAGCAATGTGATTGGTTGAAAGTATTTATATCGGCATTTTTCATTGGACCATTTTACCGTGAGGTGATACCACATAACTTCACTGATATGGTTTTTCTTCACGGCTTTATCACATGGATATCTACCCTAAATGTGTAATAAATAGAGGATATTATACGCCTGCACGTGGATACGAATTTTATCTTCGAGTGTTCAAGTCGATATCTCACGAGTGAGCACCGAGAACATTAAAATTCGTATCCACAAGCGGACATGTAATATTCTGTTTATTATATAGACATCGATGAAATACAGAAGTAGTCATGACAACCGTGATATATTCACATGTGAAAGATAAAAGTGGTATCTTCACTGGATACCAAATTTTCGTCACAGGAGAAATCCTGGTATACATTTCATCGGTGTCTATATAATAAAAAGATTAAACATACTTCGATTTTGTCCCCAAAACATATTTTGTAAGGTTTTGTCGGCAATTAGGCCAAACAAAAAAATCCTCTGTTTCTCATCAGTGCCTGTATTTACTTTATTTTTTAAATATAGAAAATGTATGTAAAAAAAATTGTATTCAAGTCGATTTGCTCCTTGAGTTAAACCTAAGTTAATCATTTGCCGTGCTTCTTGCTCTGCAGAAAAGCAAAACGAAAAAAGAAAAAAAAAACGCCCACCGCATCTACATTTTCAAAAATTATTGATGAGAAACCAGAAAATTTTTTGTATTTGACCTCATCTGTTCACAACGACAGAATATCTTCGGTGTGGTGGGATTTGATAAGTTACAGAAAACTAAACGCTACTGTTGTGATTGAACGTAAGTTTCAGAAATTGTGGTAAAAGAAACATCTACTGCAATTTGGAATATAAATGAACCGAAACTGACCTCGAGATAGGAAATGTTATGTAAAATCTGTTCATGTTCCAACTAAACGTGGAATGTTTCAAAAATGTTTTGCTTTAGGTTTCGTAATAGCAGTTTGGATCTCAGAACAGAAACAGACTTCCTGCAGCTAGCAACTCACAAATATCTTATTTCATGACTTTTTTAAAAGACCTAATTTTCCATTACACTTTTATTTAAAAATTACTGTATCAGCCACATTTTTAAAAACGGTTAACATCACGAGCACTTCAACTGGTGATTATGATCGATCTGTTCGTGAAGTCGTGGTTTTGTTTGGTTGCTGAACGAAAACTTGAAAAAAAATCGGTGCTTTCGTGGGCATTTTTTCTAGAATCTTCAAATTTGACCAAGAGGAAAAAAATTTAAGATTTAAGGCTTTTTTTAGACCCCAAGTACGAATTTGGGCAACTTTAAGACCTTTTCAAGGCCTTAAAAATACAAACTCAAAAATAAGACTTTTTTTAAAAGGACCTGCGAGAAGCCTTAGAAAATTATGTCTCACCTAACGAGGCAATAGATCTCTGTTCAAGCACACCAGAATTCCCATATGCCTGGCGTCGTGTAGCCATAAAAACCCGTGAAGGTAGTCCGGTGTCTTTTTAGTAGCCGCATCAAATGTTTTACCACGTTTGATATCAAACATAAAATTAAAGAAATATAAAAACTTATCTATATTAAATTAAAAATGCTCACTTTCGCTTTACTGTGGTGCCTTATACAGAAAGCGGTTTATTTTTGGGCACTGAATATTTAAATATTGAAAGTCTATCTTGCTAAAAATTGAGGGTTTTTTCAAAGCCCGCATAAATATAACATGATAAATAAGGTGTGAATTTAAAACATATTGCTTGTGTCTATACCAAGAAACACAAAACAGTCCAGCTGTGAGAGTTTCCTTGAGTGAGAACAGCACACACATGTTCTGTTGGTCTGTAAACAAAGAGAACAGTTTAAAATTGAGATAATTTACGAACCAATTTTAATGATCTACATTTTATATTGTTACACGCTATACAAATTTCGCTTGAAATAGGCAGTTATGATTGGCCAGTTTGGCTGAGATATTAAACTGTCAGCGAATTTGCTGTTTGCCACACATCCGGGTATGCGGTCCACAACTAGTTGTTCCCTGGCACGTTGAAGACCCGGATATTAGTTACGTCACTAAAGGCTGCTTCCGGCATTCTAGTCTGCACGTGTTAAATTTTGATCACCTGAGTGAAAGAAATTGGTACTTTTAGCAAACATGAATGAAAGTGTCGGTGCGGCACCAAAACTCAGTTAGAACGAAAATGTGCATTTTCATGCAGGTGCATTTTACAAGTGTTCACTTTTAATTTTCATTACACTAATAGTGCAGTTTCAACTTTATCACTTATTAATCAGTTTTCTTAATTACATTTAATGCCGAAGTTGTGAATATTTTAATGATTTATGAAATAGTAGCGAACGGCAGTTGAGGCCGTTTTGTAACGCGTGCAATGGTTGTTGACTCAACATTTTTTTTACTAAGTTTATTGTTGTTTGTAGCTATATTATGTCAATACACTTGTTTGACTATCACTTTGGGCCACAACAGATTAATGGACCCTCGGTTCTGATGCTGCTCTCAGGCATCGCTCTCAGCGACATCAGTACCTTGGGTCCATAAATCTGTTGTGACCCAAAGTTAAAGTCAATAAGTGTGTATATTATTTTATCGTTGGGAGAAGATGTTTTCAAAGTGGAACTATAATACCTCATTACTTGAGTGAAATAAAGATAGCAGGGTATTCAGACAACAAAACAGATTCTTATGTCATACCTTTAGTTATGTGTGACCTGGACATGGGTAGCCGCCGGAGTATAAGGAGGAGGCTGTGTCACCATGGTGGTCCCCACTGGGGGGTAGGCAGGGGAGTAGCCAGGTACATAGGAGGACTGACTGACAGCCATGAATGCAGGCTACAAAAAATGTTGTAAACTGGTCATTCCAAATAAAGATTAACAACATCAATTTCAGTGAAGAGGAGGAAAATTGTTGAATTCTAAAGGAGGGGTAAAGGTGTTGCATCCTGGGGGAGAGTTGTATCCAGGAGTAAGAGTCTTGTTACTTTATAAAGTTCTAAAGGTCTATGCCGTTAACAGTTACTAAATGACAAATATACACTGTTATCCAATACTAATATGGTTCTGCAAGTTTGTTAGAAGACATAAAAACCTTTTTGTATTCTTTTGCAAATATTCTTAGTTCACTACTAAAGGAGATAAATTTATCTCCGCCACCAAGACAAAACTGATCACGTCATATCTATGGTGCTTACTTGGGCAGGTTGCTGAAGGATGACTGGACCCCCAGCAAGGGGTGGAATCACTGTCGCACCTCCTGTGCCTGAAACAACTGCGACACCAGGAACTTGCTGATGTTGGAAGACAACAGTTTGCTGGGTAGTCTGATGAGGAGAAGGTAAACAGTATTTTGATGTCATTATGGCTCAGACATGGTAGGCATTGATTCAGGATTATCATACTCAAAAAGGAGCTCATTCTTTTCTACAAAATCAGTTTCAGAATTCGTAAAGATAGCTTAGTCTGCTTTTAAGAGACATCTAATAGTAAAGCTGACCATAATTGTACAACTACTGTGCATAAACCTGATTATACACTGAGCATCTTTGCAACAAAGGGTGAAAATTTTTGACCCCAACAATACCTCATAGCATAAAATGATTTTTGTAAACCAAAGAAATAAAATTTCCTCGTTTTGTTTTTGCACTCCTCAAAAATACTAGTTTTTTTAAACAACCTTGATTATTCTCTGAAAACACTTAAAAAATACCAAATTACCAATTTTGACCCCCCCTCAAAATGAGATAAGCACCCTATCATACCAATATAGTGAGTACCCTTATCATACCAATATAGGGAGTACCCCTATCATACCAATATAGGAAGTACCCTTATCATACCAATATAGGGAGTACCCCTATCATACCAATATAGGGAGTACCCTTATCATACCAATATAGGGAGTACCCTTATCATACCAATATAGGGAGTACCCTTATCATACCAATATAGGGAGTAACCTTATCATACCAATATAGGGAACACCCTTATCATACCAATATAGGGAGTACCCCTATCATACCAATGTAGGGAGTACCCCTATCATACCAATATAGGGAACACCCTTATCATACCAATATAGGGAGTACCCCTATCACACCAATATAGTGAGTACCCTTATCATAACAATATAGGGAGTACCCTTATCATACCAATATAGGGAGTACCCCTATCATACCAATATAGGGAGTACCCCTATCACACCAATATAGTGAGTACCCCTATCACACCAATATAGTGAGTACCCCTCAGGCTTTTTGCTGTCGTTGATGCTCCAAATTCAAGGACTTTCTAAAAGGTTTTCAAGTTATTAAAGGACAAAGTTAAGTAGTTTTTAAAGACTTTTTGAAGTTTTATAAAATGCTTGGTTCTTTTCAATGCTAGGTAAGTAATCAAAATCTGTAAAAGTATGAAAACTAAAACATTTCTTTTCAAACATAAAGTTATAAGTTTTCTAGTAGAAAGTCCACTATGATATATTTTAGAAGATTAAAACACATACTCTACAACAGTATTAAATGAATTCAATAAAAAATAGTACAGCACAAAAAATGTTACATGATATAGTAACTAACATAACCACTTAGTGAGTTAAAGTTTTAATGGCATAAGAATTGGTTTATTTTCAGGGGAAAACTCCAAGCACAAGCAAAGATGGCAGACATGACAACCTATATGTGGAAAACATGAACCAGGGTTTGTAATGAAAGTGGAAAACAAAATTTCAGACTTTTTCCAGACTTTTTCTAGGCCTTTGCCCCCATTTTCCAGGCTCAAAACTTGGTGAGAAATCGTTTCAGACAAAAGTTTTACAATCTTAAAATGTTTCTATTACATATGTGTATACAAATTTTGAAAATTTTATATGTGATAAATGATATTTTGGGACTCTGTGTTAAATCTAGAGTGTACATATCTCTGGAGAACTGCTCAAGCTGAAATCAATTAATGGATGGTTTTTTTCGCCAGAAGTCAAGCATAGAAAATCCAGATTTTTTCCAGGCATTCGCTCAATTTTTAAGACTTTTTCGAGACTTTCCAGTAATTGTTTTTGATTTCCAGACTTTCTCTAGTTTTCCAGCCTCTGTATAAACCCTGATGAACTTTAATTTAAGGCCAGATGAAAAAAATTCCCAGTTTCTCATCAAAAATTTTTGAAAACGTAAATGTGGTCGTGGGTATTTATTTTGCTTTTCTGCAACACACAATGTGCACAGCACAGCAAATGAGTTTGTTTGGTTTAGCTCATGGAAGAGAGTGACAAAAACAGACATTTTTCTCATTTGTTTTCTGTGTTTTAAAAAATTAAAAAAAAGTTTATGCTGTGGCTATTTTGAAATGCAGGCACTGATGAGAAACCAGGGATTTTTAGTTTGGCTAAATGTGCATGCGCCCCTAATTCAGACCTGCCAACCTTGAAAGTCCTCAAAACAAAAGATTTTAATTTTTCTTCTTAAAAAGAAACTGGAGATTTTCACAAAAACTTAAGACACAAGTCCTCCAAAGCAGAGTGGCAGAGAGCTTCAAAAAGGTGAGAATTCTACAACTGAATCACAATTGCACCATGCATATAGAACAGTTGGCTTCACTTTAACCAGTTCTCCATTTAGGGGAACTAGTAAATAAATTGGAGCAAATTGGGAGCGCCACCATTAGGTAGTACCTAGTTTTTATGTTGTTCTGGCATATCCTTTAAAAATCGCGTGAAATTCACACTACTTATATTATGTCATGAGAACTTAAGATTTAGGTTAAAATTGTGTGTCACGCAATAAAATCAAGGCAAGTCTGCTAATACTGAAAGCTAATATAAACTTAATGACCAGAAGTCATGGTAAACTACTGTATGACCTACTACATGTGTTGACAATTGGTGTTAATATTGTTACTGTCTTGTGCCTTTGTCCTGGGTGATTTTAGCCTTGTCTTAGGTTTCAAAACATTAATAACCCATTAAAATCAATATGAAACAATCTAACTAGCATATTGAATGCACTGGCACTATGGAAGGACTTAAAAGATCCCAGTGTTGTGGTCTGTCTCTTTCACTGAGGGCTTCAAACATATGTGAGTCACATGAAGTGGACTACATATAAGACCCTCAACTGCTCAACCCTGAATTTACTTGTACCATGGCACTGAAAGGACCCTTTCGGGGAGTTTTCATTGAGTACTGTATTGTACAGTATTGTATAGCTGTTGTATTTATTTATTTATTTATTTATTTATTTACAGACATTTAGGGACCTATATTTTAGTGAGGTTCCATGGAAAACAGATAATAGGACTCGAAGTCCCTTACAAAGATCTTTCTCCAATGGTCAGAGCAGCAATGTCAGAAAATTTATGTTAAAAATGAAACACTACAAGTAAATAGGAGCATTAAATAAAACTAGAGAAAATCTATAACTACACAAAATATACATGTAAGCTAAACAATCGTAAATTAAGACTACAGTAAAGCGGAAAACACAGGAACGCCAGCAAAGATTATAAGAAGTCTAGCACGTGCAAGGAGAAAGCAGGTTAGAGCGACGACATAAGGGGCAGATTATACGCCATGAACAGATATTTTCTATGTCAAATGTGTGATTGAGACGATCAAGAAACTGTACATCTACAATTTTGTGAATGTGTGGGTGGATTTTCTTACTATAAACAATTTATTATAGTCTATTTACAAACAATATATAGTCTATTTACCGCCACTGTTGGCTGACCACAACACACGGCATTGCAACAATAAATTGAGGAGGTCAAGGCGACAAAGAACTCCAGCAGGGAGATGATTAGTAACACAGAGCCAAGCCCAATTCCTGCCGATGCCTTACTGTAACTTACAGCACAATGCTTCTGGTGATATGCATAAGTGTAATGATGAATGTTATAGTAGTTGCTTGAATTCCACCTGTGACACTGCAGTACTGATGACAAGATGCTCAATGCTACGCAATAACAGATAAACATTATTCCACACAGAACACAGCCTGTGATTGCAAAGCCCATAAAGGTGCCAAGCTGAAATAAAGGAATGCACAAACATCAGTTGAAAAAAAAACGAACATTGTAAGTTGAAAACTGAAAAGTGTACATGAGCAGAGGTTGGTTCCTGAATCATTTTCTGAACTCTACATAACTTAAATTACCTTTAATACTTTGCAATGTTCACTTACAGGTCTTAAATGTACTTTGTAAAACTATACCCCAGAGGGGAGGGGAGTACATAGTGGTGGCTATACAGTAAACCTAAAAAACTTTATCAAACACCCATTTGCTTTAAGACATGACATTTTTAAATCCCATTTTAACCTCAGTCCTCTAAGAAATAAAAACTAATGTTGCAAATAAAATATCATATAACTCTATGCCCAAGCTTTGTTTATTTGAAAAGGGTTTTCCCTTAATTTTGGAGATTTTGTGAAAAGTCCTTTAATTTATTATTTTGATGCAAAATAGGAATATCCTTTATAACGCTTAGCTTACAGTATAACACAAAATCAACTCTAGCTGTTAACTGCATAAATGCCAACCCCTGTAGTTTGGCATAAGTTTCCAGGAAGGAAGGGGGTCCAATAAGCGCTAGCTCAATCATACAGGCCATTTCCTGCATTTTTAGAGGGAGTAAGTATGATTGGAGAAGACAATTATAATGAACTTAAATGCACTCCACTAACATTTTTACAAACTATGTCTCATTTGCATTTTTAGCCACAGCTTCGGTTTAACTCATATTATAACATGATGGTTCCCACATAGGATCACGAGGAGTATGAATATCAATGTCAGAATGGCCTTCAGTTTTCAACATATTATAAATGTTTTCAAAGAATTGGAATTTGAGTGTTACAGTAGCAGCAAAGAACTTGTGCAAGCCTGAGGTGTGAGTCTATTGTTGTATGGTGTGATGAGAACAGGTACTGAGGTGTGAGTTTATTGTTGTATGGTGTGTGAGCATGA
>JAOEJH020046742.1:0-10534 GCA_025448215.2 Palythoa grandis
GCAATTTATGACATTTGTATAATATCTTAATTTATCTAATACCTGCCTCGATTAGCTTTTGCTATCTGCAGGTATAGCTGTTGTATATAACTTTGTATTTAAATTCAATAAAGATGTGTGTGTGTGTGTATCTAGTTCCAGACCTGTGATAGAGGCCATGTCTATATCCAATGACAGTTCTATATTTATTTTGTCATTTAATTTATAATCAAGATATGTATATGTGAACAGATATCACTAAAACTGATATCATTGTTTAAGTTGTGTGGGGATAAATCTTCAAACCCTCAGTGTCATTTTATCATCTTTTATAGCTTGACTTGAGACAGTATGGTAAGAAAAGCTTATCAGAGGAGTTAACTAGGGGAAAGCTGGAATCAGTGAGTAGTCCCGAGTTACCTAGTGTACTAAAACTGGCACATGGAGTAGTAGCATCAGATGATAGTTACTTGCAATTAGCCGATAACAAAATGAGCAGGGGACTGGGAACGAATAATTAAAATTGATTAAATGGAAAATTGAGGCTTGCCATCTGAAAGGGCAGCTAAACATTAGTAAGTTTACCAAATCTGAGAGTCATTGGTTTAAATGCAAAGGCATGGTACACTTTTAAAGATTGACTAAAATAAGAGAGGTTTGTATGGCTTGGAGGGACAAGCATCCCTCCAATCCATACAAAACTCTCTTATTTTAGCGAGTTTTTAAAAGTGTACCATGCTTTTGCGTTTAAACCAATGACTCTCAGATTTGGTAAACTTACTAATGTTTAGCTGCTCTTTCAGATGGCAGGCCTCATTTTTCGATTTAATTTATTTTAATTGTTCGTTCCCAGTCCCCTGCTCATTTTGTTATCGGCTAATTGAAGGGCCTAGTGCAAAAACAGCATAAGTGACTTTGTATGAAATGCTAAATTCTCCCAAGGGTTATGAAGAGATAATAGGGATAATCTAGGGAGAGTTGAGAACTTTATCAAGAGTCACTTATGTCGTTTTTGCACTAGATCCTTCAATTATTTAAACAGTATTTATCCTGGTATCAATTATGAGGAGAAGCTTACAAGAGTCATCTAGGGTTGAAGCTTGTAAGAAATTTGTAGCTAGCGTAGAGTCTAAAAACCCATTATATCAACTGAATTGTGGACAGTGGGGTTGACACACAAAAGACTCCCTATTCACTGAGATCTGGTGACCACAGATGGTGGCTGCCAAAAAATACTGCCTTCTTTAGAAACTGTGAGACTGCAAAGTATGTTAAATAAATTGAGTTGGTTGTTTGAGTTATTTAATATGTACTTATAATATATATAACATGTATTTAAAGTGAGCTGATCTGTGACCTGTAATTCATTGTATACTGCCAAAGGTTCCTAACAAACCAATCTTCTATTAATATCTTTAATTTGTTTTGTCAGCTAAAATACAGTTAAAAATATAATCGAGCTATCATACTACGTGAAGCAAATTAGAGATATTATGAAACAACCCTATAGCATAACCGTTTTAAACCAATGGTCATTAATTTTATTGTTATTGCTATTGTTATTATTAATACACTGAACTAGTAATCAGTCTGAGAATGATATTACTGATTCTCAAGTAATAGATCAGTCTGAATAGATTTGACAGAAGTTGTGATGAAATCAGGGTTGAAGTTTGATGGCTAAAAAGGATTGAGTATACTGGGAATAGACCTTATTCGTTGGCCTCAGTGTTTTCCCAATACATTCCTCTTGGGAAATATAGTTCTTTGACGCAGATGTGGGGATGAAAATGACACCAAAGTTTTATCGCTTTAAACAAAGCATCTTATTTCTTAAGAGGACTGTATTGGGAAAACATTGAGACCAGCGAATAAGGTCTATTGGATATTCATGGAGAAGAGAGCTGGGCAGGGTAAATCTATGTCAAAACTTTTGATGACACTGTTTTTTTCATGACTCAGGAACTTGCATTTATAATGTTTATTAGTGGAAACCTACTAAAGGCCCTATCACAAATGCTGTATTCTGATTGGCTACTTCGTCATGGTCTAATTAATAAATAGATTCTATGTTGCCATGCATCTGTTCAGTAATAGATCACAGATGATGTCAAATTGTGGTAAGAACAAAAAATGGGACATGAGGCGATAGCTGAGTGTGTCACTGATGTTCTTACCACGGTTTGATGTCCTCTGTGATCTGAGTATTACTGAACAGATGTACAGGCAACATGGAATCTATTTGTTTTATATAATAAAGAATTAAATTTTGTAATGGTGACGTCAATCGTGCATCTGTCCTCTAATAGATCATAGGCGAGAACCAATCAAAATGGGAGAATAACTTGGGTTATTATATAAAAAAATATAGAGACTGTACTGCAAAGACCGTGTACAAAATGCCGAGTGGTACGTAGGATCTGTGAAGACCTATCAGCCAAATGTAGAAGTACAGAATTAGTCAAATAAAGAACCTGGCTTATTCCAAACTCCGATTCATATTAGTTCACTGACAAGTATCTCTTTACGTTGTACATCAGCCCTTTATTTACTAGTTCTGTATTTCTAAATTTAGCTAATAGGTCTTCACATATCCTACGTACCACAGTCTCTATATTCTGAAATGTCAGCTGCTCTCTCCTTCCCAACCCCCGGAGGCCTGACAATTCGTAAAGGTTTTCAACGAGTGACGTAATGCGAAACGTGAGTTGTTGGCAGAAAAATGTCTTGATTTTTAGCAGACTATGAAGTTCTCCTGGAATTACAAAAATTTCGAATGAAAAAGCAAAATGTACACCAGATAGTAAAAATTAAGTTTAACAAAATGTAAAAATATTTGAGGCTGAAATCCCCCAAAATATTTGAGAACATCCCAAAATTTAAACTTTCTTATAAAACTCTAGGTGAGAGTGTATGGCAACAGTGTCATGCTTAGTACTGCAAACACGCTAATTGAGCTGTCACAAGCTGTCAGTTAAGTATTATACACATTTCTTCATCTCCTAGCTGTGGTAATCACGTACGGACTGTGACCTTCCTGAGTCATGGCTTCCAGCAACGTAAAACAGTTACTCAAATGGCGTCGTTACCTAATTTTATTTTTTACACCAGTGGTATTGTGTCCGTTGCCGATTGCAGTTCCCGGAACGGTAGGTCATTTATTGTTTAAATATCATGAGTTGATGTTCTTTTGGTAATTTTTAGCTCAGACAATTACAGCTTTCAACAACGGCAAGAAATGGCGTTAATCTTGTTAAAGTGCGGGCTTATTCGTTGTCTTAAAACAATTACCAGTTCCAACAGCGACAGTTGTTTGAGAATGTTTATAGTTCTTGAATAAAGTTGCACGGAAAGGAACCTGGAAAAATATACGTTGCTATGCAAACCATCTCTTTACACAGTCTAACCACAGTTTTTGTGGAGACTTAACTAAGACAATTAGACATGGATCAACATTTGTGGGCAACATTTTTCGTTAAACACATTCCACAATGTTGCCAAGAGTGAACAAGTTCATTCTCGTTCAACGTGTGGCCAACATAATGATTTTGTCTCAACATTTTGTTCCCAAACACATACACACGATTCAACATTTGTGGGGAACAATGATGGCCAACATGTTACCAACAAAAGTTGGTCCGCGTATAATATTTTTTAAAAACAGCCTTGAAACTTACATACATATATACTTATTAATCCCTTATAAAAGCTTTTCAGAATAAAGGTTCAATACAAATATTGATAAATGATAAAAATTAATCCTAAAACTAGCTAAAAATTTTTACTCCAAGAAATATTAACGCATTTATGGTGCTTCAGGGAAAGTTTAAAATTTTTTAAAGTAGGAATAAACTTATGTGCAGGGTCTAATGAGTTCCAAAGTTTTACTGTTCTGTAATAAAAGGATCTTTGTCCTGTAGTTGTTCTATATTGGGGATCTGTAACGATGTTAACACCTGTGAATTCCTTGTGGGGTGGTTTGCAATTCTTGATCTTTGAATAAAGCTGGAAAATAGGGATTCTTGAGCAGATCCAGTCATGCATTTGAATGCCGTGACTGCATTGCGGTAATACAACTGCTGTCGAACTGGCAGCCGTCGTAATTTTTTGAGTGAAGCACACAACTGAATCCACTCATATACAATTACCGCCCTTTATAGCGATGGATTCTACAATATACCCTGAGGGGAATCTTTGTAAGAAGAGCAATATTCGTTCGCTTTTTTCTTTACAGTTAGAAAATCGGTATGTACGAAATTATCAGAACGTCAACAGTAATATGTACACACAATTGCAAAAATCACAAATACATGAAAGAACTTTTACTTTGATTGATATCTTGTTTAAAAAATGTTTTTGACTCTCGACCTACTCTTGTTACAAACTCTATCGCGTGCACTTGCAACAAAAATCCTTGCTTTTTTGACAGAAAATCGATTCTCTTCTAGTTAGCTTCCAGAAAAAAGTCATAATCTTAAGGAATAATTTTTAAAGAGTGTTTTTATAATAACAAAAATATACTTTAAGTTTTCAAACGATGTTTTTCAACTCTTTTTCTGTTAAATTATTGGTTAAAGTTTTGGAGTTTTAAAATCAACACTAACAGGCAGTCATTCATTCCCGTAAAGTGAGTTTTTGAATGTCTTAAATATTAGTTGAGGTCCTAAATCCGCCATTTCCCAAGCTAAACTCACCACGGTAAACTTCCATGGATACAACTAAGAAGAACAGAAGCCTTTCCCCTGACAAGTACCGAGCCAAGGTTTTTCATTTACCAAAGACAGATAACCAATAACGTAACAGACCTTGACAGGACATATATACCTTATTACATGAAACTTTAGCGTCACGTTAATTTGGTGATTTTGAGGCTTAAATATTTAGCGACACTTAAATTAAGCGAAAACTCATATTTCTAGTCACTTTATTTTCGCGTTTTTGAGTTAAAAGTGATTAAGTTTAACACATCTTGAATAAATTTCATCAACAAAATTAAACAGTAACAGATGAGAGCAGTGATGAAGAGATCGCCTCATAATTGTACAATATTGACTCTATAAACGTTTTTGTACATTAAACCCACTTTTTTCATTTTTGAAATATATAGTCACTCAATTTTAGCGTCACGTTATGTTAGCGACACTTATTTTTTGCGTCACTTTATTTTAGCGATTTTTTAAAATCGCTAAAATTCGCTAAATTAAAGTGACGCTAAAATTTCATGTAATAAGTAAATCATGTCATTTTAAAATTAATTTGTTGCGCTAACAACAGAGCGACGCCGCTTTGCGAGTACGAATTTCCTTCCAATTTCATCACGGCTTATTTTTGAGAGATAGCCAACAGCGCTTGCCAGGGATTTAGGACGGCTATCTGTTTAAAACCCACAACCTTTTTCTCTCCGGTATGGTTTCGTGCCAAGATATGACAACATTCAACCGAGAGAGGCAATTCTAATGCAAATTTTCACTCAAGTTAAATGACTTGCGTTTGCATAATTTCTGTTCACTTCCCCTGATGAAGGATAGAGTGTTATCCGAAACGTCGGGACATTTTTAGAAGATTTTTAAACCTTTTAACTAGAGAAGCGAGATCAGTATATACATTTTTAATATATATTAGATTTTTAACCATGAAACAACCTAGCGTATTTTTTGCAAAATTCAACCAAGTGTAAAATGTATGATGGTCATGTATGATGCCATGATAAATTAAAATGCAACGTTTTAAACTCGCGGATTGCAAATCCGTAAGTTATTGAAATGGGATTTTTAAAACGGAAGTGTAACTCATCTACTCTTGCACCCACTCACTAGTTTATCACTGTAAAGTTTTGAGCCCCAAAAATACAAATATGTAGGTCAGCGTCACTCACCAATCAATGCCTACACGGGCTTCATGCATAATGATGTAATCGCTGTATCCTCACCGGCTATTTGGACTACCTGTTCCGCTTGGAATTCCACTGAAACTTGTAAGGAACAAGAATCTATGAAAAAAACGTAAAGAAAACCAACCTCCTGTACAAAACTGACTTGATTCCCGTCTTCTGTTCAGTGTATACATTTGCCACAACCCGGGGTAATATCTATGGGAGTAATATGTATTAGCCAACTTCGCCACCTTTAGCAGAAGGACAACATTGTTCCAATCCTTCACATCTGACCCCCCTCCCCCCCCCCGACTTAACATTGATAGATGCATGCCACCGAACTTTGAATCAATTTTTAAAAACTTTGATTCAATATTTTCCCACATATACAATTTTAAAATCTCTATGCATATCTTTCAAGAAAACCAAATAAAATAAAAACTATAATTCTAAAATATACAGGAAAGCCGATGCGCTTATTGCATTCTTATTATGGCCGTATACTGGGTGTCTGAAGTGGTACCTCTAGCTGTGACGTCACTATTGCCTCTGGTACTATTCCCCTTATTTGGTGTGCTTAGCTCCAAGGAGGTTGGACCACCTTATTTCAAAGATACCAACGTGTTGTTCGTGGGGGGCCTTATAGTGGCGGTGGCCGTGGAGCACTGGAGTCTACACAAACGAATTGCTCTGCGTATACTGCTGTCGATTGGAACACAACCGAGAAGGTATCATGTTTTCTGCGTTTTATATTTACCCTTACCGTTCGATATCACTGGAAATAATACCACTCGGAATAATAAAAAGCAGTGAAGACCCGACACCATACCTTAAACACAACAGTCATTCTATACTATATTATACCATACCATACCATACCGTACAGTACCACATCACACAATACCATACCATACTATCTAATATCATATCATACCATATCCCGTACCATACCACATCACTCTATACTATACTATACCATATTCTAATCTCTTATACCACATCATATCATACCATTCCATACCATAACATATCGTACCACATCACACTATGCCACTCCAAACCCTACCCTCTTATACCAGATCGTACCTTTCCATGCCATGACATATCGGACCATGCCACATTCTAACGTGTCGTATTACATCACATCACACCATACCATACCCTGTTATACTGTACTATATCATACCATACCATTCCATGCCATGACATATCCGATTAGACCCCATACCACATCATACCATACCATACCGTACCACGTCACACTATATCATACCATTCCCTATCCTGTTATACCGTACCGCACCATACCATACTGTACCATACCATTCCATATCATACCATACCATACCATATCATACCATACCATACCATACCGTACCCATACCGTACCATACAATTCCATATCATATCATATCATATCATATCATATCATATCATATCATATCATATATCATATATCATATCATACCATACCATACCATACCATACCGTACCATGACAAACCATGCCATACTATATCATATCCTACCATGACATACCATACGATACCATATCATATCTTACCATGACATGTCATGCCTTCATATCTTTTCAGACTGATGCTAGGTTTTATGATAACAACATCGTTCTTGTCCATGTGGATCAGCAACACGGCAACCACCGCCATGATGGTACCAATAGCTGAAGCAGTCCTTGCTGAACTCAAACATGATAACAGGAAGGACAAAGTAGAACAAAATGAAGGTAATCCAGTTTTAGATTTGCTCACCTTCTGAATGTTACTAAATCGTTATGATATTGATACGTTAGACTGCCATGTGTCCTTAGCCACTTTGTTTCAACAGATGACAATTCCGTTTATTATATATCAGAGTTAAGTTTTCGTAAGACAATAGCACTTACCCAGATTTAGATTTTAAAGGAGAACGTTGTTTTGTAAATGCTTTTCAAGGAACGGTCTAACTTTTCATAGACAATAGATTTTAGAATAATGCTTTAGTGCCAATGAACTCTTTAACAGGCCCAGAATCAATCCAGAAAGTTTCTATATTCAAGCTGAGTTGAACAAAGTTTAAAAAAGGCTCAACGTATTGATGCCTAAGGAAAAATATTTATTTATTGCCTCTTTCCTATTTATTCTGTAAAGATTGACCGCAGGAAAATGTCCAGCATGACACCAAAGAAGAAGGATACGTCCACGATATTGAACTCTTAGAGGGAAACAACTCGTGCCAGCTCACCAGTGACGTCAAGACCGAAGATGACGGCGTTGTGTTCCGCTATAATCCGGTGAACGGTGAAAGGTAGGAATGCTAATGGCTGTGTTCTGCCAGGAGCCCTTTACTAGGAAACGTCCATATGAGCTCGGCGGGGTCCTAATACTATAGTAGAAACTGGAATATTTGCATGGAAATGATGTGATGTCCCCCCTTATCATTGGCTGAAATGAAAAGTGTTTGTGCTATACGCGAATAATGAGTTACAAATAGGTTTGTCTACTGTAGTGCTAGGAATAAGGTGAAGAGTGGAAGATGAACACTCCTAATAATTGTCTTTTGGTTCAGCTGTGCTATTGATACTATCTATTACAATTGAAACCTTCTTAGTTGTCTCGACATTTGCTTTCAGTTAGGAAAGAGGAGCGGCTTTTTAATATAGTTAATAGTCCAATATTTTGCTGCCCATAATGGTGTCCAAAGGCTCGGCACGAGAACGTGACGCAGAGTTTTATTTGGTATATAATTGCCGATGTATAATGTTGCAATTTGTACGTTTCAGCCGCGCTACAACTGAGCCGTCAGTGATGGAGTCCACCGATGAGGACAACGAAGGCGTAAGTATCACATATTTTACCTTTGAACTTAGAACTAAATAACAAGGACGCTTTGAACCGTACTTCACTGTAACTTTTTGCAGCTAATATCTTCAAACGTTTTCAAATCAAGTCTCTCAACCCCTACGTAGCGTATGAGGCAGGATCAGTAA
The DNA here is from genome assembly GCA_025448215.2 of Palythoa grandis. Lineage (NCBI taxonomy): Eukaryota > Metazoa > Cnidaria > Anthozoa > Zoantharia > Sphenopidae > Palythoa > Palythoa grandis. The sequence goes on from JAOEJH020046742.1 coordinate 8,837, forward strand.
GCTCCCTCCATCTCTTCCACTCTTTCACTACACTTTCTGCCATCTTCCATGTCGACCATCTAAATCTGTTCCTCTCCTGTTCAACTGTCCTTCTCCACGTAGTGCGTGTCCAGTCATTTACCACCGTCTCCTTCCAAACTGTTCGCTGATAGGGACTGCCTTTGTCTTCTAGCAAAGTTCTTCGTTGGTTGCAATGTAGAGCCAATTAATCCAGACGTTACACGAAAACAATATGCTGACAAGTTCAGCCTCTAGCTAAAGGTTCAAAACCTCTCAAAGCCAATGTAAATTACAGACTATAATCTACGCATTACTGTGAGCAAGGATATCTTGTACTCTTTGAGTGTGGATTCGAGAGATCTATTCTTGTAGGGCATTCGGTCGCTATAGCATTAGATTCGACAAATAAACTTTGATGTTTGTAAAGGGCCTAAGTTTTAGTTTCAAAACCTTGTGGAAGTGTATAAGAAAGAAACAGATTTAATTTTGTATCATTGCGAAAAAGAAAATAATTCTTGTGACCCCTCGTGATTAATTTACAGAAAGCGGTTGAAAACGCTATAGTCAGGGAGCGTTTAAATGTGCTTTGTGATTTTTCCGTTTGACTCGACTAAATGAAGAGTGGAGCCTTACAAAATATTTTGAAGCCAACAAAAAAGTTATCAACTGATCGAATCTGGTCAGGAAAAGAATAGGTTTAGTTGTAGCTCGACATAAATTCTGTAAACAAAATTTCTTTCACCTGCACTCGTAGGGGCAAGACAAAGAAGACAAATTCTACACGAAGATGAGTAAGGGTCTTGTTCTCTGCGTGGCTTATGCTGCAAATGTCGGCGGTACCGCAACTCTTACGGGCACAGGACCAAATCTGGCTTTTAGCGGACAACTTCACAGGTTAGTAGCCGTTTATCGTCCTTATATAGTCAAGTGAAGGTTCATACCTTATTGAGATGTTCATAACAAGCTTTCTAATATTTCGTTTGTAGCGGCAATCGAATAATAAGAATAAAGGCTAAGGAAACATTAACCCACAAATTTATCAGTTTACAAGGATACCGCACGTGTTAGTCTCGTAAAATACGGTATCTTTGCCTTTGTATCAGGCTTCAGTCAATATCAGTTTGCAAACGCAATCTGAAGGCATGCAACATCAACCTAGCAAACTTGGAAACCGCTGCTGAAAACCGCAATGCCTGGAAGCATGCCGTCAAGATAGTCATTCTAACTCGTGACAGAATGAAGGTGGTTCACTGGAAGGAGAGAAGAGAGCGCAGACTACAGCAACTGTAACAGAGCCTGCCTTCCAGGATCGGACTGTACAGTCACAGAATGTGTGGACTACACCTGCAGCAACTGCAACAGAGGCTGCCACTCCAGGATCGGACTGCACAACAACAGAAGGCGCTGCAACCCAAAAGCAGACTAACCCGGCGCAGACTTCATTGTCTCTCGAGACAGAAGGATGCCAATAATAGTCATGCAATATCAGCATTGATCAACAACAAAAATAATAATTCTTTTATTTTTACCTTATTCTTACTAGACATATGACAAAAATAATCTAAAAAAATAGAGGCAACTGGCCGCCTCAAATAACAAAAGCTAATAATATCAGGCGGAACATGTGGAGAAATTTGCGACTATTGTGGGAGGTTCTTAATTCTGCGGTGTCAATCATTGAAATTTCTCCTTGCACGC
>JAOEJH020046837.1:0-10533 GCA_025448215.2 Palythoa grandis
GCAGAAGCTGGTACTCATTTTACCGACCTCGTAAGGATGGAAAGCTGAGTCAACTTTGGCGGAAAAGAAGGTCACGCGGCGCCATTTTGTTTGTGTGCAAAGTATGCTGGGATGCGTGAAAAGAAGGTCACACAAATGTTCAAAACTTGCTGGCGGCGCCATTTTGTTTGTGTACAAAGTATGCTGGGATGCGTGAAAAGAAGGTCACACAAATGTTCAACACTTGCTGGCGGCGCCATTTTGTTTGTGTGCAAAGTATGCTGGGATGCGTGAAAAGAAGGTCACACAAATGTTCAACACTTGATGGCGGTGCCACTTTGTTTGTGTGCAAAGTATGCTGGGATGCGTGAAAAGAAGGTCACACAAATGTTCAACACTTGCTGGCGGTGCCATTTTGTTTGTGTGCAAAGTATGCTGGGATGCGTGTTGTTTGTGTGCAAAGTATGCTGGGATGCGTGCCGTCATTCTTGCACTCAGAGTGGAACTAATAATAACTCCGAGCAAAAGAGTGATGTCACGCATCCCAGCATGCTTTGCGCACAAACAAAATGGCACCGCCCGCGAATTTGAAACGCCCAAAGCAGGCCCAAAAAAACGCCCTGGATCTGAAACAGATGGCCTCAAATCCCTATTTAAAGCGTCGAAGGAGATTTGAGGACAGTCAAGGTATTTTCTGACCCGAAATATTCTTAATAGCCAGGGTTCCCTTTAACGTGTTTTGCAAAAAAAAACATCATCTAGACACAGGGTAGCTTGACCAAACTAAGCAAGCTACCTCTGGATTCGTCACAGATTACTTATATGAAAATTATCATTATTTTCAAATCATTTCCCACTACCATACTTTTTCATTTTCATCCACTAAAAATTTGTTTCCCATTTCTTTGAAAAATTTTTAAAAATGGCGACGTTATAAAAAGGTTATAAAACATAAATCATTTCAACATTTGAACTAATGATGTTATGCGAGAAGTTCCAATGCATTGTGAGTAGTGAGTGACAAAGCTAATGAGAGTCATTAACTCCCCCTGGACGGGACACTAATCCATCGCAGGTTAGCCCCCAGCAGAAGCTGGTACTCATTTTATCGACCTCGTATAAAGATGGAAAATTGAGTCAACTTTCACGGAAAAGAAGGTCACACAAATGTTCAACACTCAGCTGAACCGGGATTTGAATCCGGGAACTTGTGCCTGGAAGGCAGAGATCTTACCACAATGCTAACCACGCCGCCTCCACGAGTTATAAGCATAATATAATTAACCTACCGCTCGCCTCTTTCTTCATGGGACTGATAGTTTGGAAATGCATTGTTCTTTAGAAGTAACTTGACCGCTTCCAGCTGGCCATGAGAACATGACCAATGAAGAGCTGTGACTCCTTTGTTGTCTCTCATGTTAACATCAGCTCCATTTTCCAGTAGGACTGACATACAGTTTGCAAATCCACCAAATGCAGCACAGTGTAGTGGGGTGCGCCTAGAAAAAACACGTACGAAGTCAATCTTTATACTTTGATCGAAAATGGATGAGTTGGTTTAACAGTTTACCCGCACCCAAATTTTAGATTTTTGCTTTCTTTTGGCAGAGTCCTTATCTTCATTTTTTCTTCATTTGCAAGTTCCGCAGCATCAGCTTACATTTTTGATTTCCTGAACTCTGCTGGACAGGGGGTGGCCAAGGGTTCGGATCTCAAGAAAGATGGGGGGAGGGAAGGGAGGGTTTATTCAGTCAGGTTTTCCTCATTTTTGGGAAGGACTGTTAAACATCCTTCTCATCACTGATATACATGTAAACATCTTAAGTTTTAGTTATCTCCCTAAAAGCCACTTGTGTGTTTTACGACAAGCGTAGCAGACATCTGTTTATATAAAAATGATAAAATTTAAAACTGATCTAAAACGGTGAACGAAAGAATAGAATTCTCCCGGACTAATGTTCCCCTTTATAAGATACCTCAGGGACTCTCCATAGTCAACTTTTTAGCGTCAGTGGAATTTCCAATCAGATCATTTCTCCTGAGAAAGGCAGATAGTCATTGCCGAAAATTTAACAGACAATGTGGTATTCTTTGGGATGAGCAGAGGGTTTTATCTTTGCCCAAATCCTTGCAGAGTAATGAATTTTTGAAAAGCTACTAGCAACAATTGGACTGATTTTGTCATATGTACCAATGTTCCTATTGCTCTAGCGCCGAAACTGCTAAAGAGAATAATGAGCTTTTTGCATTTTTACATCCACACGGAATGTACTTGACATCTCAGTTAGCAGATGTTGTGGTAAGCAATACAATGTGAGGAAAATATTTATGAAAGATTCTTCTTTAGCTGAGTGGTAAATTAAAATTAAAAGATGTCATCAATTGAAAAGATCATCCAATTTCACAACTTAACAACCAAAACCTGTGTAGTTCTAAACTTAGCAAACGGCACTGTATTACAGTGAAAAAGAGGTTTCAAAATTTCTGCACTACACAGAAATAGGATGCAACTAATTTAGAGCACTGTCCCATTTGTTTTTATAAATTATGCATACACTGAAAGCAAACGTTACCTCGAAACAAGGCTCTTTTAAATCCAAAACCCTCTGCCCATTGCTCCACTTGGGGAATTAATCTGTCAAACAACTCATACTCTCTCGAGCAGTGGAGTTAGTTTTATGAAACGTCTCAAAAGCAGGCCAACTCGAGCAGTTTTCTTCGACCAATCACTGCAGGCCGCCATTTTGCACAGGCATGAACGCTTTGCATCAGGGGAAATTTGGTATTTTTTCGTACAGGACAGCCCTCTTCCATGGATTTTATACTTTATATAGAAGTTTCAGAGCAGGTCTAAATTCTATCAAAATATATGGTTAATACCTTTTATCCTTCGATGAGACTTTTAAAAAATAAGAATGTCACCTGATGAGACCTGACACACCTGCTTCAGGGCCCCTTGTCCATGATCGGGCAGAATTGTTGCTAGCCGTTCGGCAAAAGCAACATTTTCTGTCCTATTCACAGTGTCAATGAACAGTTCTTCGTCACTGACAAAGTTTAAGCCTTCTACGCCCTTTATGATGAGCTCAGGCACACGCAGATGGTCAAAAAATGTAAAAACGCTATCATCTCCAGGAAGGACTCTCTCGATGCGTCCTTACGGCAAGTGGCCCCTAGGGGTATTGCTTTCATCGACCAGTACCAAGTCTCCCTCAGCCATGTTTCTTGTACTGGTGCTCCACTTGCTTCTCCTGCTGAGCGTAGGAACATATTCACGAAGCCAGCGCTTCCAGAAATGGTCTGCCATCAACTGTGCATGCTTACAATGCTTACAACTGCACGATGTGACATTGTCAGCCGTAACACACAGGGGTACATTTGCACTCGCGTGCCCAAGAAGGAAGTGGTTTGGCGTTAGGGGTTCATCATCACGACAATCACTACTGACGGATGTCAGTGGCCTGCTGTTCAAGATGGTCTCGGCTTCTGCCACGAAGGTTAAGAGTATTTCCTCATTCACGCACTGCTCTCCGGCAATAGTTTTAAGAGCCCTCGTAGTTGATCTCACAGGTCGTTTCCAGGCTCCACCAAAGCGTGGGGAAGCTGGTGGGTTGAAGTGCCACTGCATTCTGTCTTGAGACAATTTGTTCTCGATACGATTTTGATCCCACTCCCCCATTGCATCGCGTAGCTTTCGCTCAGCTCCGACAAAGTTGGTACCATTGTCAGACCAGATGTGGGCTGGCTTTCCTTGTTTTGCCATCATGCGTCGAAGGGCCATGATGACTGCATCAGTTTCAAGGGAGTGAGCAATCTCCATGTGGACAGCACGAACAGTAAGGCAGGTGAACAATACTCCATAACGCTTTACAGTTGACCGCCTGCATCTGACATAGAGGGGCCCAAAATAGTCAACGTCAGTGTTCGTAAAGGGCAGTAGCTGATATTTCAGTCGAGCTTTCGGTAAATCAGCCATTACTGGTGGTTGGGTTTGTACTCTTCTCTTACGACAAGATCTGCAAGATGATGAAACTCGACGAACTGCACGTAGACCTCGCAATATCCAGTATCGTTGTCTCAATTCACTCAAAACGTGTCCTAGTCCCGCGCAGTACAGCTGTGTATGACAGTGATTCATTATCATTTGTGTGATATCATGGCCTGGATCCAATATAAGCGGGTGACGAGCATCTTCTTGGAGAGGGGGCTTTCGAAGACGGCCACCGACACGGAGCAAACCTTCCTCATCCAGGTATGGGCATAGTGAAAGAATTTGACTTTTTTGAGGTAATGGTTTCGTTTCTGAGAAAGCTCCATAGTCCTGAGGGAATGACTCCATCTGTGCTTGTTTCACCGCAATTTTCTCTGCCTTAGGCAGCTCCTCAGCGGTCAAAGGAGTCACAACGCGATGCTCTTTAGCCAATCTCGCATTGGTAATGAAGCGGTACACCCATGCAATGACTCGTCGATACCGAAACCATGACGAAAACTTCGCTGGATCTGGCAGTGATTCTTTTACACTGTGAATAAATCCTGTCCAGGTCTGCTTCTTCACATCAGCATCATCGGTTGTAAGTTCTGCACTTACGGTCTTTGGCCAGGATTCTTTCAGATAGCTTCAGGAATTCTGGTCCAGCCAACCATCGACAACTGCTGTTGACCTCGGGTGCAGTCATCTGCAGGATTCAAGCGACCAGGTACATGTCACCACTGTGCTACACTTGATGAATCTTGAATCTCGGAAACTCTGTTCGCAACAAAGGTGTGAAATCTTCGACTCGCATTTGCAATGTAGAGAAGTACAGTTTTGGAGTCACTCCAGAAAACTATGTCACTTATGTCGATCGTAAGCTCTCGTTTGACAGTATCTGCAAGCCTAACACAGAGAGTCACAGCTTGAAGTTCCAATCGTGGTACATTCAGTTGTCGGAGAGGGGCTACCCGAGACTTCACCATGACAAAGGAAACATGGATTTTTCCATTTGGGAGAACGTATCTTGCATAACATACTGCTCCGAATGCCTTTTCAGAAGCATCACCAAAGACATGAAGTTGGACTTTGGAGAGTGGACAAGTTTTGTCGCACAGGCATCTTGGGATTTCGAAATCTCGAAGATTGTTCAGGTCACTGAGCCAGTTTTGCCATATGGCTCATTCTTCATGATCTAGGGTGTCGTCCCAGCCCTTCTTCTTGTGCCAGAGGGACTGGATTAGACATCTTGCTGGTAAAATACATTAATTACCCCACGTAATAAATATTACGTATGAGAAGAAAAATATAAAAACGGCTTTAAAAATCACAATCACATCTCGTGATATTTATTACGAGGGGGGAGAAAAAGAATTACAGTTTATTCAGAAAATAATTTCTAACTATAAAAGAAAGAAATAAAGAAAGAAGAAAAGGAGAATAAAAGCGGTAAAAAGCACAAAAGGCAAAAAAAATTTTTGGTTGGTCTCTGTGGGACTCGATCTTCGATTTTCAGCATGCATTAGAAACCAGGACGTATTAAACATTAAATTTTTAACGTCTCGAAAGTTGACTTGGCCTAATAGGTAAGGCATCGGCTTTAGAACACCAGCTGGAGAGATGAGAGGTCGAGAGTTCGAGCCCGCGTTGTGAAATTTAAAAGACGTCATCCATGAGGTAAAAAGGCGGGTTATGTCAGGTGATTACTGGTCATCACCCATGATGATGTCATGCCCTGCCCAGTTCCCTTCATTTTTGTTCTAATGATAAATAGGTACTTTTCAGTAGCCCTAGCCCCCTCTTTTTGAGCCAAAAAATAATTCTTTTTTTCATGTGTACTCCCGCCTTAAGCAGATGAGAGTCATTGAATCCCCAGGGAAGCGACACTAATCCATCGCAGGTTAGCCCCCAGCAGAAGCTGGTAGTCATTTTACCGACCTCGTAAGGATGGAAAACTGAGCCAACTTTGGCAGAAAGGTCACTCAAATGTTCAACTCTTGGCAGCGACAGGGTTTTAACCTTACATCTCCACTAACTTTGAAGAAATTTCCACCTATCACTGGGTCCATTCTTTATGGTGTCTGAGAGCACGATCTACATGTAATTCTAAACTCTAAGACTTCATGAATATGATATCAAACAATATGATTTATACTGGTCAGTTAAAATTAACAGTTCAAAACAGTTGTACTTTTGCAAAGCATCTACTGACCAACTCCTCCCTCCACAGATGTTTTTTAGACATTATGGCCAAACATTGAGGACAGTTATGATCCTGTTACTTCAATTTCAAACTCCATGGCAACCAGTTACATGATCGCCGAGATATGTGAAACTAAGAGTACCAAGGTTTTAACAGCTTCAAGGTAGTTTTTAAAATTTTTTAAATTTCACCAGCTTCACGTCAGTGTTGAGCTCTTCTTAAACTCTACCTGGAATATGATCAATTGAATGTAAATTATGGAGTATAACTTTTCGTCACTAGGTGTTATTTGACGTATAGGTAATCACACGACTTCGAGTTCAATTTGGAAATAATTATAATTTGTACGAGTGGGTTTTTCAAAAACTTTTCAAAATTGCATGAGCCCGTTGGGCGAACGCATTTGAGCTTTTCCAAAAACACAAGAGTGTAAACTATTTCCAAATGGAACGAGAAAAGGCGTGCTAGTTACTCTTTAATAATATACATAACAAAATTACAGAGCAAGTTCTGCTTTGGACGCCGGCAATTTTGCAACTTTCATCTTCAAGTATCACGCCACCAAAACAAAAGATTTGATTGGTTTTTACCAAACTCTATTGTTTATAAGCCAATCAAAAGCGACAATTCTGTGAGTAAATTTCACTGAATAACTATTTTTGCACTGAATTAACTCTTTTTTGCAGCGTGTTTACAAAAACAGCACGGCTCTCAGTCAATTAGAGGCGAGTAATTTTGTTATGTATATTATCTAGAGAAAAGGCTCAATTTACCCTAAATTATCTTTCTTGTCTGGCTCTACACCTTGTTGTATAAGCATTTGACAAATGTACCCATAACCACCAAGTGCTGCCCAGTGAAGAGGGGAATGGCCATCTTGGTCCTCCAGACATACTGTAGCATTTGCTAGAAAATTCAAATAACAATTGTAGGTCCCCTGTACAGGTCCAACTATAGTCTATTATAATTAACTTTTTCCTGCTGAGTTTTCGAGAGTCCAAGTGTTACCAGATGCGCACTTGGATGAAGGGAGATTTGGGCCCATGGGTATCTGTTGATGACCTGGACTGGGCACAAAAACCATTTCCTCTCGACAATGCGTGAAGGGATTTCTCCTAATGCAACTACGTCATGCTAACATCGCAGCTAAAGGTCCCACACTTGATGTGTGGTGACTACGGTTTAAAGACACCTCCATTAAGAGGTCAGCCTTGGGAGTAAAGGGCACTGCAGACAAGACCTTATGTCTTTTCAGTGCCAGGCTATGCAGTGCTGACGAACTTTAGAAAGAGCGAAACAGCTGTCCACTGCTGCCACTTCCTTGGTACCTAGACTGCGCACGCGTAGTTGCAGAGTTTCATATAAGTGTTACCAAACTTGCAAAAATTGTCAACTTCTGAATTTCGTGATACAACAGACTTTTTCCTTATGTACATTTCGAAATAAACAAAATAAATGGTCACTTTACAGGATTTCAACCAACAATTCTAAAGTTCAGACATTCTTGGTTTATCTGAAATTGGGTTTAGCAGGATAAGAGTTAAAACAATTTTCAAAAATAACCTCACTCGTGACTCAGCTCTGCATAACTGAACTGTTTCTCTTTAACTAGGACGGAATATTTTGGTTGGTTAAGTTGGTCTAGTTTTGTAAGACTCTGCTTGTTCTGTTGGAAACTGTTTGCCATCGTGTTTTTAAGCTCCGAGAATAGCCTGCTTGCTTGAAATCATTACCTAATGCTCAAAACTCACCTAACCTGGCCAGCAAACAAAATGACGTGCCCTTCATGTACTGACGTTTTAAAACTGATTTCCACACATTTTCCAGAATAATTAATTTTTGTGATTTTCCAGACCCATAATGCACAACAGCTGAGGCTCTTGTGCTTAAAGATGTGTCAATAAGCTCACGGCAAACAACAATGCAATAGATAAGTTTTACAGCTAGCTAACAGATAACAATCAACAGTGATATCAGAAATCTAGATTTTCCAGACCTTATGAGCTTTAGCATTTCCCATCTGCAACTGTTACAAATGCAAAGCTATACAAGTGCTCCCAGTCGGAGCTTTTCAGCGCTTGTTTACAGTTCGCCATTTGCAAAACGAGAGGGGCTTGGGCATGAGCGGCCGCAAAGCATGCTTGGATTTTTTGGCTGGACAGAAAATAAACATTTTTTGAAATCCTGTAATATTCTAAATCTGGCTCGTTTCTAAAATTATTTAAACAGTCGGGAACACAACAGTTTGAGTGCCGTGGCGTGTTTTTCTGTTAAACATGGCAGATCTGTTCAGCCAGAAAATCCATCTATGCTTTGCGGTCGCAAGTCGTGCCCCAATCCCTTCTCATTTTGCAAATGGCGAATTAATACAGGGTCAGTAGTTTGAGGGTCTTAGCCAGACTGCTACAAGCGGCTCACAATCAGTTTCAGTACGAGATATTCAGATATTACTCATTTACAATTAATAGAGGGTCGCTAGTTTGAGGGTCTTAGCCAGACTGCTACAAGCGGCTCACAATCAGTTTCAGTACGAGATATTCAGATATTACTCATTTACAATTAATAGAGGGTCGCTAGTTTGAGGGTCTTAGCCAGACTGCTACAAGCGGCTCACAATCAGTTTCAGTCTGAGATGTTAAAATATCACTTGTTTACAATTAATACAGGGTCAGTAGTTTGAGGGTCTTAGCCAGACTGCTACAAGCGGCTCATGATCAATTTCAATCTGGGATATTCAGATATGCCCTCAACCGACAGACCATCATATCGGAATTAATTATAACCTATTTACATTTTCAACAAATGTTGTGGTTTTTTTTAAGTCCCTCGATAAAAGGTCGAGCGACTGGGCCTACAGCTTAACGTACTCAACCAAGAGTGAAACCATATCTCCAGAGTTTATCCCATCAAGACTCTGTACAAAGCCTAGGCCTGCATGTAGCTGGAATTGGGTATTTGGGAAACCCTGAGAACAATGTACTTTACTGCAAAGTGTAAAATGAGAATTGCTGAACTTACTTTTTAACAAAAGTGCTACCACATCAGTGTGACCTTGTTCACAGGCTCTGAACAGCGGTGTGTGGTTGATCATATCAAGAGCGTTGGGATCAGCAGAGTACTCCAGGAGAAGACGAGTACAAACCACATGGCCGGCATACGCTGCAGCATGAAGAGCAGTGCCTCCTGTTTTATCTGATGTATTCACATTTAGCTTCATCCTCAGCATTACCAGAAGAGCCGCATCCGCTCCTAAGCAACAAGACAACATTATTTCACAATGAAATTGGTTTCTTCTTTGGTTAAATGAGTAATGTAACAAAGCGTAACTGCAAAGGAAAAGAGAAATTTATGGTCTGGGGTGGATCCAGAACTTTGCCGAGGGTAGTTCGATTTGAGCATGGTGACACAATGAAGGAGGTTCAGGTGTCATGTGCCCTGGAAAAATTTGAAAGCATTTGTAAGTTTCATCACTCGTATTTAACTGCCGTTCAGTCATTTGTAAGTCTAATCACTCGTATCTAACTGCTGTTTATTCATTTGTAAGTCTTATCACTAGTATTCAACTGCTGTTCAGTCATTTGTAAGTCTCATCACTTGTATTTAACTGCTATTCAGTCATTTGTAAGTCTTATCACTTGTATTCAACTGCTCTTTAGTCATTGCAATTTCGTATTAATTGGTTTCCAACGTGTTTTGTAAACAAAAGTCATCCAGAGACTGGGTAATTTGACTGAACTAAGGGAACAAAACCTCGGTCCGCCAACAGATAGCTAGTTCCTAAATCAAAAGAATTCCTACTTGCACAACAAAGTCCATTTTTAGAGGGATTTATGGGAATACAAATGCCAGAACTGACAACAAATTTTGTGTTCTATTGTTATTGTGGTGGAGTAGGAAACATTTTTTAAAAACTTATAATAGTTCCTTTACACAATAAAATGTTTTAAAGACATCTGGAAAAGCAAACTTTCTGAAGTCGTTTCACCAATAAAATCAAGGTTATCTATGCTCAGTCAATTTTCTATCAGTTTTATATACATGAAGTTCTTGTGTCTACAACCCAGTCCATACATTGCCAATCCTCCTGCATCCTGTTGAAGACTCCCGTACTTCGTTTAGAACTCCAGCAGATCTCCTACACAGTAGAAATTGATGAAAATCTTCCGTATTCTCTCAGATATTGAAAAACTCCTGCATTTTTGTCCCACATTTAACATATGTGCAGCAACTTAGCTTAGCTTTTTATCAACTAATTAACAATTATTCCACGAACGCGCGTTGGATATGAGGTGATAGAGGTCACATCATATCCAACAAGACGTGAGTGGAATAATTGTTTTATTAAATTTAAACCACTGGAGATCTGAGTCAAAATGATTTT
>JAOEJH020046935.1:4736-16492 GCA_025448215.2 Palythoa grandis
TCCTGATTGGTTGTATATCGTGTCATGTCTTGTGTTTGTTGTGCCTCGTGATTGGTTGTATATCGTGTCATGTCTTGCCTTTGCTGTGTCTCCTGATTGGTTGTATATCGTGTCATGACTTTCCTTTGCTGTGTCTCCTGATTGGTTGTATATCGTGTCATGTCTTGTGTTTGTTGTGCCTCCTGATTGGTTGATTATTGTGTCATGTCTTGTGTTTGCTGTGCCTCCTGATTGGTTGTATATCGTGTTATGTCTTGCCATTGCTGTGGCTCCTGATTGGTTGTATATCGTGTCATGTCTTGTGTTTGTTGTGCCTCGTGATTGGTTGTATATCGTGTCATGTCTTGTGTTTGCTGTTCCTCCTGATTGTTTGAATATCGTGTCATGTCTTGTGTTTGCTGTGCCTCCTGATTGATTGTATATCATATCGTGTCATGCATGTCTTGTGTTTGCTATGCCTCCTGATTAGTTGTATATCGTGTCATGTGTTGTGTTTGTTGTGCCTCCTGACTGGTTGTATTTCGTGTCATGTCTTGTCTTTGGTGTATCTCCTGATTGGTTGTATATCGTGTCATGTGCTGTGTTTGTTGTACCTCCTGATGGGTTGAGTATCGTGTCATGTCTTGTCTTTGGTGTGTTTCCTGATTGGTTGTATATCGTGTTGTGGCTTGGCTTTGCTGTTCCTCCTGATTGATTGTATATCGTGCTGTGTCTTACCTTTGCTGTGCCTCCTGATTGGTTGTATATCGTGTGATGTCTTGTCTTTGCTTTGCTGTTTCGACACTCAAACGAAATGTGCTCTAATTTTGGAATAACTGTTGCACTTTTTTAACTACTTTTTTTTGTCCGTAAATAGGTGGTGCTTTCAAATAAGGGGGATATTGATGCTACGTTCAGTCTTATACCTCCATCTTCGCCCTTTGGACCATATTTTGTTTTCGTTCCTTCCCAAGGAATCGTGGTACCAGGTTCTTACCAGGCTTTACAGGTACGTAGAGTCGTTACATGTCTGTATTATTGCAAAACATTTTTGGATCTGCTTCTTTATGCTCGGTTGCCACTTTTTTGTTACAGAAAAAACGTTTACTTATAGAGTCAATGCTTTATTATAAAAATCCTTTCGTCTTTACCTATTGGATACCATAGACCTTTTTCATAAATGGCGGCGATTTTAATATTCTTTTGTCTACAATCAAACTTGCCTGGCTATCCGTGTTTTGGGTAATATATTCTTTTAAAAACTTGAACTTGAACTCAAGAACCAGGCTAGCCAGGCAAATTTGAATGTAGACCGCATACTGTGTGTCATTTAGTTATTAAATCCAATTGGAGTCATAACCTTCTTTCATTTTAGGTAAACTTCAAACAGGTTTATTCTGCATTAATGACAGCCATATTGCTTTCAGATCCATTTTTGTTCGTCCGTACTGGGAAGTTTCAATGAAGTTTTTCAGTTCAGCATTGATGGATCATCGGAAAAGCTAAAATTAAATGTCAGGTAAGAGTTTTTCCTTTTTGTTGAACTGAAAAAAGGTTGATCTTGTTTCGCAAGTTAGCCAAGGCTGGTGTGACAAACGATTTCATAATTGACTACATATAGAATACACAGATGTTTATAGTAGTTCAAGACAATATGTTTGACCCGTGATACTGATCAAGAAAAGTTTTTTTTAACAATCCTGGTGTTTTGTTCAACTTAGTCTTGTAACAAAACAAACTTTTAGAACAGAATCATTAGTTTTCCTTTCGGTGAGAAATTAAGAGCTTAAAAACCTCATATTTTATAACCTTGAACTCATTGTTTCTTTCAAAACTATAAAATTATGGTATGTTCGAATCTAAATTGTTCCATGCAAACGCAACAGACATATAATTAAGTAAGATCTGAACATTTTGTTTCGTCGCATGCGGCAAAGAGAGCCAACGAGTCTGATCTCTGATCTGAATGTTGATCTTTAACCAACTGATAATTATCTTTACACAGACTTCGAATACCTGTACTGCACCTGTCCTGAAAATGTTGGTAATAAACCACAGCACTGTATTTGAAGCCTTGGTGAAATGCGCGACTAGATGATACAGAACTAACTGACACCTGAACAGGCTTTGAATTGTGGGACAATGCATGTGCAGTACGTGACTATTAATTGAGATTGTTATCGTTTCTTTTGTTTTACAGAGGAAATGTTATTGGGCCAACCTTCCACTTTAAGACGCCAAAACTAAAGTTTGGAACTGTATCATACGGTAAGAAATGGTTCTGAAAATCATCTACGCGTGTAGGTTAAGTCTGAGTTAGCATAGTCTTCGGCTATTTACCTGATTAAAAGAGTATTGTTATATCTAAAAGACACACTGTACCTGTAAACGTATATGGTGGCAGATCGTTTGTTTTTCTAAACTGTCTGATTGATTTTGCTGCAGGATTTGTCCACACGAGAAACTTCACACTAGTCAACACATCACTCATTCCAACGACATTCAAACTGCGAGTACCAGCTGATGGGTGCATACGAGATGATGCGACAAACAGGGACAGTCTTGTTGACAGTAACATTAGTGATTCTGGCAGTTCTCAGCTGACCTCACCCAGAGAGTTTGACATTACACCTGAAACTGATTCTGTGGCCCCACAGAGTGAGATTGATGTCAAGGTAGACCTTTTATCGACCAATAAGAGCTTTTTCTTCATGATTGATACTGTATTTTTGCAAACTCATTTCGACCACTACACTTCTTGGTATAAAATTAGGTCTTTGACAACACAGAGATAAAGTAACTTTTATTTAACGTCATTAGTTCCATCTGCTGATAAAGCTGGTAACAATCGAAGTCAGTGGTGCACCCTTTACCCACTGTCTCTGCCTGTCAGTGCTCTGTTTAATGGGTATTTACAGAAAAGTCGAAACAGACATTGGAGTCTCTGAGAAACGAAATGGTGACCTCCAACACAGAAGGCAGCGCACTTACCAACTGTGCCACGCCTCCTCTTTTCCTGTCAGATTTATAATATTAAGAAGCTTTCTTTTTTTAGAATGGAATTAATTTGTAAATGTCAATACTTATTTGTAAAGGTATTATGTTGGACTACATACAGTTATGCTTTGAGGCTGTGAAGTGCTATTTTAAACAATTTCTATTCATTCTCAGTGTTCCATTTGTTATTTTTAGGTGAACTTTGTACCGACAACAGTAAAGAAGTATGACATAAGTCTAGTGGTTGATGTGGATGGTGTAGGAGATGAAATACTATCTCTGCCTATCGTTGCTAGGTAAGAAAAAAGAAAGTAGAACATCCTTTCTTTTCCAGAATCCAATAATAAAAGCTTGGTAACTTACTGCAGAAAAGTGATTGACAGTTGCTACTCTTGCTCTGATTCAATCACCACCTCCGCCTTTATTGATCATAAAAGACTAATATGGGATTTCAACTTACGTAATGTTTGCAGACAAATGTTTTCAAATTGAAACACCTCCGAGATATCAAACTTTCGTCTTAAACCACCAATCAAGGACTGGTAGACACATTAATGACAAGAACTGAAATCTCCTATAATGCCACTGGCACTACTGAAAAGTTGCTAGCATATATTTCACATTGATTGACAACGCAATTTACAATCTAAACTAAGTTAGCACTTCCGTTTGTTTTTGTGGTTGATTTAATTTGTTTAAGTTATAGGGTTGTTGGAGTAGCGTTTTAAACCCGTTTTAAAGATCAAGTTCTTTAAGAAAGCTAGATACCTAACTATAGTAAAAGAAATCTCCTTTTGACTGCGATTGTTCTGATCTCCAGATGTGTTGTACCAGCTATAACACTGGGAACTCCCTTGCTGGACTACGGCCGCTGCTTCCTCCACCACCCTTATGAACTACCCGTGCAGCTTATAAACGAATCAGAACTGCCTGCCAATTATGAGTTACTGACTCAAGTGGTAGAGGATGTCACTCCAATTCTTTATAGCAGTCCAGAACCAAAGGTATGTTTATTTCTAATATAGACTTTTGATAAGTGTAGTTCAATGAGAAAGCTGCATCATAGATGCATCGTTAAGCCATTTTCCTGGAAGATAGATCAGGTCACACACTTGATGAAGTTACAGATGATCGAGGAAGCAATAAAGTGAGTTTACTAAAGGTTCTAGATGTAGAATGTGTAATCTGGACTCAAGAATAATGCTTTTTTTATTTTCGTTTAGGGTGTGATTCAGCCTCGTTCTGTAAAGGAGGTACCCTTGCAGATAACAGCAGAAACTTTGGACGAAATTGGTATTACAGCATTTTTTATGATATTTGGATCCAGCGACCCTCCTTTGGTAGGTCATACATTTAATGTAAAAATTGTTTTGTGCATTATATACATTTCTAGTTGTAATTCGGGTTTGGATCGGACAGCAGAAATGACTTTATTCGCCCATGATTTTTTAGAGAACTACAGAATTGACTGACTGTGATAGGTGCTGCCTACCTGGAATAACCATTAGGGCCAAACGAGCCAGGTAGCCAGTGATTCGTTTAACAGGATCCCTTATTTAGGTAGGGTTTACCTGACATTTATCAAGGCATATGATATAAATTGGTGCCCTGTTATGTATATAAATATTTTGCTAATTTGGGTTAGACGTCGTAGTTTTGAAAAACATGGACTTCCTTTGAAAAATAAAAAAGTGGCGATGGTTGATCAAATCAGACTCCTTAAGTGCCCAAACCTTTCCTTGTTAGCTTGTTGACAATGAAACCTTTCCTTGTTAGCTTGTTGAAGAATGAAACTTTTTCTTGTTAGCTTATTGAACAATGAAACCTTTTCTTGTTAGCTTGTTGAACAATGAAACCTTTTCTCGTTCACTTGTTGAACAATGAAACCTTTTCTTGTTACCTTGTTGAACAATGAAACCTTTTCTTGTTAGCGTGTTGAACAATGAAACCTTGTTACTTTGTTGAACAATAAAATCTTTTCTTGTTACCTTGTTGAACAATGAAACCTTTTCTTGTAAGCTGGTTGAACAATGAAACCTTTTAGAGAATCTTTCTTGTAGGTGTAATTTTTGTTTCACTAACAGAGTGTCCAAGTTTTGTGTAATGGAGAGGGACCTGTTGTGCACGTCACACCGACACATATTGATTATGGACACATCCCAGTCTTGGAGGACATTGCTCGTACGGTGCGACTTTCCAATGAATCATTAATTCCTGCTCAATTTTCTTGCAACATGGTAAGTATTTCAAACAGAAATACACACGCTTTTTAGTGCTTAATATCTAATCAGAAGCTTCAATCCAAGGAATTAAGTTTTCTTGCTATGAATCGTACAAACTACAGGAAATTCTCGGAGTAGTAGTAGTGTCTAAATGTTTCAGTTCAAAAGGCACTAAAAAAAACTAGCCATGCTTGAACATCATCGTGGTACATTGCAGTTTAGTCATCTTGAAATTATTTTTCACCACCTTGTAAACTTTTCTTTATCAGAATTAATTTGGTATGTGAAAAGCCCGTTGGAAAGGTTGAATAAAATTGGTATTGTATTGCATTGCATTGTTTTGTATTGTATTGTACCATCAAAATTTACTACGATTCCTTGATCTTACGCTTAAGAATGTTCTTGCACCAAGTAAAAATATACCATAATTCCTTTTAAAGAGAGAGAACTATTTTTGAACTATCTTTGTTTATCATCACCTTCTTGCTTTGTTCATTGTCCGCAGGTTCGACCCAACCCATCCTTCTCTGTAGACCCAGCTCAGGGTGTTATTCCTCCGGAAGAGGTGCTAGAGCTCAGAGTCACTGCTAACGTTGATGATAATGTTAGGTATGGACATCTGTTACAAA
Organism: Palythoa grandis; assembly: GCA_025448215.2. Classification (NCBI taxonomy): domain Eukaryota; kingdom Metazoa; phylum Cnidaria; class Anthozoa; order Zoantharia; family Sphenopidae; genus Palythoa; species Palythoa grandis. The sequence goes on from JAOEJH020046935.1 coordinate 10,564, forward strand.
TAGGCAGTGTCATTTGATGAATTGATTTAGAATATCTTCAACACCAAAGAACCAGCAACGGCTTCAGCATAAATGAACCAATAACAGAGATACTAGTTCTGCGTTACTGATTCTTTGATGGCCATATTTAAGTCATGACTGAAATCTCGGAATATATTTTTGATATTTATATGTATTTGATCACAACTCGAAGTTTGGAAACCTAAATGAAGTAAACCAGCATCAACTCCTGAAATTATTACATGGAAGTTGTAATACTTGTTAAACTTAAAGCCAAAAACTGGATATGTTCTTAAATGTTTTATTTTAGCAAGGTAAAGAAGTAGAGTACGAGCAAGCTAAAACTAAATCTTTATTTCACTGAACTTTGTTATTTGAGGTTTTACCATTCTATGACACGAATAAAGACATTCAAAACATTTTAAACATTTTTACTTGGGCTACTTATGTAGCACATGTAGTCAAGGAGCATCTGTACTCTCGTGGGAAATATGTACTTAAAGCAAATCACAAGCCCAATTGTCTTCAGCTGACCTCAAATAATGACAAAAGTGATGTTGCCAAGTTTGCAACCTGCTTGGAGGAATTTTAAGGGGTGCTTTTAAACCATGTCTTCGACACAGCATGGAAACGAGCAAATGGCGTAAAATAGGCGTTTCCGTCTCATAAATTTCGATTCTTGTACAATCAAGCCAAATCTGGAGTCTAGTTCGGTTTTTGTAACTGGATTCCACTTTTCATCAGTAGTAAGATCAAAAACCATTTCTGCAAATTTAACCCAGCTGTGGCTTAATTTTGATCTCTCTTTCATTAATTTAAAGCTCATCAGGCTCAACTAACTTCCATCCAAGTACCTGTAGCCCAACTCGAGCAATGTAGCCAGTGTGAACCTTCACCTGATGTCTTGTTCCCAGGGATGTGACTGCTTTTCAGATTGTGTTGTGAGATTGGATGGGTTGGGGTAGTCCTGAGAAGTACTGTTGTCAGTAGTGGTGACTGGCATTTTGACAACCTTTGTAGAAGTCACCATCAGAGTCAAGTGAGGTATAATGTATAAGACACACTATTCCTCACTTTACTCTGATGATGGCCTCCGCACAGGTTGTAGAAATGTCGGCCACTACTACCAACAACGGTCCTTCTCCCAGATGATCTCACAACACGATCCACTGTTACTCTTGGGTTCAAACCATTTACTGTTTGACTGCCTTTTGTTCATTTAGGTTTCAAGATAAGCTGTCAATCAACGTCAGTGACAGTCAGATACAGAATGTTAGCTTAACTGCTTATGGTCAAGGTACCACCATTATCAGTGAACCACCGATGGCTCCTACTGTGAAGCTGGGGCCACAGTTCAGTTGTCATCCGTGTTCACGACTGTTTTGCCTCACCAACAAAGGTCGTCGACCACAACAGATCTACTGGACTACTGAGGGGTTTCCATGCTACAAAACACGAAGAAAGCCAGATTATAATCCAGAAGATATGAAATACCATGTAAGTTCTTAGAGGTTGTTCTAAACTACTTTGTGAAACTGTTTATGGAGTGTATATAATTTCATAATCCAAGACCACTTCAAAGTTCTTAGTTCATGTATTTAAACTTATTGAAATCAAGTTTTTTAATTATGTGCGTAATTCTTAACATACTTTCTGTCCAGGCAAGCTTTCAACAACGTTAACATTTTTGCGAGCATAGTTTTTGTTACATATCAATTAGAATATCGGATTCAAAGAACTGAAATATTGCAAGAATGTGGTCTAAATTTATCCAAGTCATAAAGCAAAAACAGATTCCGTATTTTGGATTCTTGTTTGCAAAAAAAAAGATTGCACTCCGTAGATTTATGGGAACTTGAAGTAATTGATATCTTATTCAGCAGAGTGCTTATAAAATGGGATCTGATGTGGTTTCTAATGCCCCAGAAATCTCTATTTACCCTGAGAGACAAAATGAAGGTGGTGGACGTGGTACTAGCAGAGGTTTCATTGCTAGAAGAGAACTATGGTTTATGACCGGCTACATGGGCCCAAACCACTGGCTACTCAGGTCACTAAGTTAAAATAAAAAAGGGTGGATCCCAAATTTCATTTGATCTGGACCAGCACACTTCCCGATCCCCCTTAAGGACTGGGAAATCAAACTTTTGCAAAACTCTAGCCATCTATTGTTTGACTGTGGTCACCTACTTCTAAACATCGTGAGATTTGCCCAACTTGGAATAAAAACGACCACAGTTTACTTCCTTGCCAGTCGAGGTTTTTTGTTCAGTAGTATAGTGAATATCTTTATCTTAATATTTGTAGGGTCAACCACCGCCAGCTGAGCCTTCACGGCCTATATTCACGCTGAACCCAGATCGTATTGTACTACATCCGGGACAAAGCCAGGAGGTCCGATTGGAAGGGTTTTGCGACAGGTGAGATATGAATGTTTAGTAACTGCAACATAAAGCCTGGAGATTTCTTTTAGTTTTCTTTAAGAAGTTAGGAGTTTATTTTAGGTTTGTAGTGCAAAGGGAGTTTGAACTTCTTGTATAACCTATATTATTTCTGTGGCTCTTTTCCGTTATTTTGTCTTCTTTTCCATTTGCTGTTTCTAGCATCCTACCAGCAACGGCATATGGTAAACGAGACCAAATACAAAACTTTCAACACGCTTCGCCAATTGCTGGTTTAATAAAAACATCCAATTTACAGTGAGAGGGGTTTTTTTTTCATCTCTCATGTCACCTGTAAAGATTGTGGGGACGATTGCATTGGGCAGGGCTTGAAATCTACGAAGGCCACACGGCCATTGCCGTAATGCCCCCAAAATTGTACAAAATTTACGGCCGCAAATGAACTGCCCTTTTTCTGTTGGGTGCTGCCGTGCCTTTAAGAAATAGCTATTAAAAAATGGGGTATTCTTCTATTAATATCGCCTGAATGAGCTGAAATTGATCCAATGATATTGAGATGGTAATCAAATAAATGTATCAATACCACCATCTTGTTTCCTCTAAAACACATGATACAAACACTTTAAAATGACTACCAATAATTATTTAGGGTTTTGCCTTGTGCCCTTGAAAAAACGTTTGGAATGGCCTTCGTGCCCTTTGACAATTGCCTTGGTGCCCTATTTTTGGCAAAATTCTTGTGGCCAAAATGGCCGTGCCCCTAAAGTTAGAGAGTTCAAGGCTTGCGTTGGGGAGGTAAAAAGATCTTTTAAATCAAGGTTTGACGAGCATAAGAGGCCCAGCTCGATCAACTCTGAGGTTTCCTGCTGCGCCATCTACACTATGAAAATCCCAGTCATACCGAGTTGAGTTACCTTGACGGGATCCAGGACTCTGGGTTTGAAGCAGCAAAGGTTCGAACAGATGTCAAGGAATCAATCTACATTCATGCAACAAAACCAAGTCAACCTTGATGGGGGGTGATTTAACTTGTCTTCTGACTGCCACAACTTTGTGGACGAATGGATCGGGAAGGATGCAAGGTCTAGTAGCCTTGCTTCAATGCCATGGCAAGGCTACAATTTAGTTTGGATAGGTTTAGAGTATTGGCCAAAAGCTTGCTCATTGAAGAGTGAAAGATTCCTAGTAAACACTTTAAATTATTTATAATTCAAGTTATTCCTCGAGAGATGACCATTCATAAACAACTGCGTCGCTTAAAATAAATTGCTGATTTAAAAATTTTGTTGCATAATAACAAATTAATGAACCGCAATCTCGGAAGATTTTCAAAAACTGGTAAATATTGTGTATAGTGTACTATTAATTTTTCTAAATTGCTATTTTGTAGAATGTAACACGCAAGGAGCGGCTTTTGCAGCAAGACGTGTTGATAAGCCCAACTATCATCACTACATGCGGCCAAATAATGAACTGCCCTCTCTAAATCGTTCCCTTTTGCGGCCAGTAAATGTATTTACAGCCCACTCGTTTACCATTTGGCCCGCAAAGAGAAATGTTCAATAAAAGGTTCAATATTTTGGACGATTTGGTCTTTTGTAGTGATGATAGTGACATAACTTTTGTTGGGCATATAGTTTATTTGTGCCCTCGTAGCATCATTTGTGCACACCCTTGCTCAGGCGCAAATGATGCTACTCGGGCCACAAATAAGTTATATGCCATCCAGAAGTCATGTTATTGTCCTATTTGTTTTAGGGTCTATCTCAAATTTGTGCAGTTCCTTGGAGGACATTTGATTGATTATATATAGGCTTTATAGTTTTTTAATTTACCTGTTTAAACATTTTTTCATTGTCTTTACGGTTTATAGATTCATCAGCTATAATGTAAAAGGTCCATCTGGTTTCTTTAATAGCATAACATGTTTTATTTCAAGACCACAAAAGGTAAAAGAACGTATGATCTGCCATGCCATCATTGGCTCCAGCACTGGTAAGGAGAAGATTATGAAGGTTGATGTTTCAGCGGAGTTCATCAGTCCTTTACTGGAATTTTCTCAGCGGGAGCTATCCTTCTGTGTTATGAAGGTACAGAACTCTTAATTTTTGCTGTCAATTTTAGTTTCTTACTTCCAGTTAAAAATCGGAAGCAGTATGGAAGTTTAGACTTTTTATTCCAACGGTAGAAATTGAAACTGAAAATAAGAAAGATACATACAGTAGAAGATGCTTTTGGCTGTTTCCAGTAACCAGACTTCACTTATGTTGAGTTTAAAAAGCTACACCAGAGTTTTTCAATAAGAATCTTCGAAGGTGGCAAAATTCGAGGAATAGCCGGTTTTTAAAGCAAACAACTCGCCAAAAGCATGAGCCAAAATACCTAGGGCTGGGACGTCCATTAGCATGATCGCTCATAGAAAATCAATTTTAAAGTATGAATCTCTTAGAACACTTTTTCCTGAATTCTTGAGCAAGTAAGGTATTTTAACTGAGCACAGACATCTTTACATTCTAAATGTTCAATTGATTACAAACTCACCAGTATTTAATAATTATTCCTCGAGTCCGAATGGGCTATTGACTCATAGACCATGAGGGCGACAGGAATAATTGTTTTAGTAAAATCGAACTAGTTGGTCAAGTTGAAAACAATTTTTATTCATTTTGGCATGAAAATACGAATCAGCCGCCATTGTTTTGACTTTCAAAGCCGGTGTTTTTCGCTACTAGTAGGCTGTTACTTATAGCCTACTACTAGCTCAGCCAATCTTACTAAAAAGGAATATTATCTCATCCATTACTTTATAAAGGTAACCCTCAATTAAATACAGTTTTTCTAACAAAGTAGTTGGCACTTTAAGGCGACTACTGCATCTATTTGAATTAGCGCCCTTTCTCGGATAAGCACCCCTCTCGAATAAGCACCCCTCTCAAATTAGCGCCCCTCTCAAATAAGCGCCCCTTTCGAATTAGCACCCTCTCTTGAATTAGTGCCCTCACTCGAATAAGTGCCCCTCTTGAATAAGCGCCCCTTTTGAATTAGCACCCTCTCTCGAATTAGCGCCCTCACTCGAATAAGTGCCCCTCTCAAATAAGCGCCCCTCTCGAATTAGCACCCTCTCTCGAATTAGCGCCCTCACTTGAATAAGTGCCCCTCTCGAATTAGCGCCCTCTCAAATTAGCGCCCTCACTCGAATAAGCGCCCCTCTCGAATAAGTGCCCCTCTCAAATTAGCGCCCTCTCTCGAACTAGCGCCCTCTCGAATTAGCACCCTCACTTGAATAAGTGCCTCTCTGGAATAAGCGCGCCCCTAAAAAAACCAAAAATTAAATAAGTGCCCCAGGCGCTTATTGTAATAAATAGGGTAGCTGGTAAAGTTCACCATCTGACAACGCCTATTGAAAACCCTGCTGCACATACGATAAATAGGGTAGCTGGTAAAGTTCACCATCTGACAACGCCTATTGAAAACCCTGCTCCACATACAATAAATAGGGTAGCTGGTAAAGTTCACCATCTGACAAC
>JAOEJH020046936.1:0-10532 GCA_025448215.2 Palythoa grandis
GTTAATATATAGAATATAGAATGTTACAATGTAAATTCAATGGCAAATAAATGAATACTGAATACTGAAAAAATATAATTTGACATTGTTTCCAGACTTCTCCCGAAAAAATTTTACTTTAACAATTTTTCTAGTCTTGAAATGTCGATCATCTCTGCTAGTTTTATAGCATTTTACCCAAAATATAAATAAAAACATGACCTCACAGTGAAACATTGCACATAATGGTGCAATCGACCACCATTTCTATTCATGAGAGATGACATAACACATTTTATTTATAAAGGATGACATAGTACATTTTGATAAAGGATGATGTAATATGTTAAATAATTTATGTGTGCACCGCATTATATTTATGAGGTATGATGTCATCCCAAAATAATCTATACGTTCACCACATTGGCACTGCAATGGCATCACAAAAATGAGGTTAATTCCATGCCTACAATACTACTGCCATGCAATGCCATGCAATGCCATGCAATGCCATGCAATGCAATGCAATACAATACAATACAATACAATACAATACAATACAACGCAATGCAATGCAATACAATACAATACAATACAAAAAAATGTTAAACAGGTGCTCTCTGCCAGGGCTTTTCAGCATTTGTTTACAATTGATACAGCGTCAGTAGTTTGTGGGGACTTAGTCACATCGCTACAAGCGGCTCACATCAGTTTCAGATATGAAGATATGCCCTCAACTGAGAGACCACAACATCGGGACTACCTTCCTCTTTTTTGACAAAATGTCGTGATTTCTTTTAGGTCCCTCGATAGAAGGTCGAGAAATGGGCCTATGGTTTAACATCCTTATCCAAGACGACGCGATGGCCAAACTATTTGGAGATGTTAGAGGAAAGGCAGCACCTTCTTCTCAATTATTTTAAGACCCTTATTTTAAGACTATTGCTTTTTAAGACTACTGTTTTGGCATTGTTGCATGTTATGGTCAGAAACATAATGACAATCCGCCCAAGACTTCCATGCCACCTTTACCAATGGTAATCTAGATGGCAAAGGGTTTACTAAAACGTTATAGTGACTATCGGGTACCACAAGTTGGTTGACGTTTAGAAGGACGTAGGAATGATCAAACAGCTTACAAGAAAATATTCAACAAAATAAGTTAAGTTTACCTTGAGTGGTTTCACTATTTCAATATTTAGGACTTGATTCTGATGCACTCAAAAATGCTGAAGAAGCAGTTGAAGCTCAATATACTTCCAGTCTATAAAAAGTCTTACCGGCTGTTGCGGTTCCACTACCCTGTCCATAGCACTTAATATTGTCAGGCTTCTTGTCTGGAATATTTAAAAACCGTTAACATCAATGGCCCAGTTACTTAAGCAACAACTCTTCGAATGAAATTATGTTTTTATAAAACTACTTAATATGGTGATCTTTATCTAATCTAAATCTACAAGTGGTGATGTAAACTCACATAGCTCACTTGATTTGTGAATTTTTACATTTGATTTTGCATATCATTCAAAAGCGAATTTTATCAACCTATATCTTAATATCGTTTACACGTGTCGTCTCTCTCAAATAACTCTGTCGTTTTCATAGACAAAAATGTTAGTTTGCAACCAACACAATGCTGTAGGTTTTCTCTCCTCTGAACATATATCAACTAAACTGCGATACTTTGGTTAACTCACCTGCAGAAAAACCACTGTATTGAATGTTGGTCGCAATATTTCCTGTGTCCTGTATTTCGTTTAAACTAGTCTCCAGCTGCTGTCCTATGAGACTTGTTAATCGAAAACTGATTGGAAACTGCAGTTTGTCCAACCCCTGACCATCGCCAGTGAAGTAGTTGTCCTCAGTTTTCTTAAGGCACACATACTCGTCGCTACCCTTGATCTTGATCTCCACTCCTGCCGTGGGGAGCCTGGAGTCGAGATATCGTTTTCAAATCAAGGAGGAAATATATTAAACTATGCGATAAACAGTGAAATACTTTGCCTCAATAAACCAATTTTTGAAGCCAGAAAGAATATTTTAAGGCCTTCTTTAAAACGATTTTAAGAAACAAGCTTTTGAGGAAAAGGAAACGAGACCCTAAAAAGTTGGAAAGAAAGTATTCCTGAAGTTGAATTACAAGGTGAATTACTATCCACAGTCAGCAAGGCCGAAATGCAGTTTAGGTTATGTATCCAGCACACCTCACTTGAAATCTTTGTAATAGTTTTAAAAAAAACATTAAATGCGACGGCCATCAAGTCAAAGCTAAGTCCTTTTAGGAGCCTATGTGGCCCATTGGAGCCGGCACTTATCTCCGGTTTCTGTAGCGTTAAGTGGATGAGAGCGGAGGCGCGCGCATTTGTTGTTTTTCAGTTTTTGTTTTCTGCGCGAGATAACTGTTGTTTTATAACGTGGCGTGTGCCGCAATTTATTAACATTTTACGGTTTCATCAAATTATTTTCCTTACTTTACTAACGTTGGTCAGTTACTGTGATCACTTAGTGGGTGGCTCCACCTAAATTGTTCTGCAATTGGTACTGGATTTAATGGAGCCGAAACCAAGTTTGGAATTGCACACGGTTTAGGTATCCTGCTGATGAACAGTAACTGTTTTACTTTTCTTTTCTTTTCTTTTCTTTTTCAGCGACATATAGTTCATGTCTGTTCAGATTTGAATTGACTTGCCCTGGACGGGACACTAATCTGTCGCAGGTTAGCCCCCAGCAGAAGCTGGTACGCATTTTACCGACCTCGTCAGGACAGAAAGCTGAGTCAACTTTGGCGGAAAAGAAGGTCACACAAATGTTCAACACTTGAAAGAGCTCTGACGAAGGGCCAACGCTCGAAACATTGATGGCTCCTGAAGTCTTGGATCAAGATTGGTAAAAGAAATAAGAAAAATTGGACCTTATGTTTGGCGTACAGTAAATTTGAATTAGGAAAATTAGCTTGCTGTCCCTTATGAGGTTTCCAAAAAAACTTGCGCCTTGTCTTTATTTACAAGGTAAGACGAGACAAGGCAACATAGGAAAACTTGAGTCAATAAATATAGTGCAAAATATTTTTGCGACATAAATTTATTTTATTATTTATTATTTATTACAAAATACAGCTGTATTTCTACTCAGCATGATAGTTGATATTTTCAGCGAAAGAGTAAGAGATTTTTAACACGAGAAGACTCGCAGCTCCAAAGAACATGTTTTTTCACTTGTAAAAAGAACAGCAACAAATTCATCAATAATCACATACTAAACATAGGCGCTTTAAGACACGCAATTTCGTTATCTCTGTGCTTACTCCTGGGAGATCTTTTAAACATTCGAAGACAAAACTCGCTTTCCGTTAGCCTATGTATCATCGTCATTACAAAAAAGATTAGGCTTACAAACAGTTGATTGGGAGGTATAGGGCAGGCTCGTAGCTACTATTACGGTCATACAAACGTACGTTTTGTACTTGAGAAACCCGCAAATGCCCGCGGCCATAATGGGAATCGAAATGTGCGAACAATATCGCATCGATCATCACTGTACGGAAAGTAACCAGCCTATATTCCAAAAGCGAAAGTTACGCGTCTGTCTTAACTTTGAAACAGAAAGCAAAGAGAGTAATTAGAAGCGAATCATAGGTTTGCTCTGTAAGGAGAGGCAGATTGATTACGTCGCATTTCGTTTTCTACTTTATTTCGTTTTATTCTAATATTTCATGGCGGAACTATCTGAGGGAGTTTTGCATGCACTCCTAGCTACACCCCAGTACGGCGAGATAAGGTGAGGTAAGATCTCAGAGAAGGCGATATTTCTTACTTACTTGCTGTTACGTATTTGGAGCTTGAAAGACCAAATACTACTGCCACTGGTAAATCGAAGCTGAATGTTTCCATCCTGGCCAGGAACAGATGGACAGTCAATCGCCTTCATGTTTGTCTTCCATTTACCAGTCCCGGGAATATAAAGGTCCATCCCGCCTGCCGATGTGAGATAAACCAGTAATAGATAAACACACAGTAGATTCAAGCCGGGTTTGAGAGAATACTGAACCAAGGTGATTCCAGCTGTGTAAAACTCCATTTCTCTCAGTCAGCATTTACTGGGTTTATTTGATTTATCTGAAACCGGAGGTAATCACCGGCTCCAATGAGCTATTACATTCGTAAAAGAATTTAGCTTTTATCTTGTTTAGTTATCACTTATTCCTTTGCTCTTTCTACCTTTTTTCACTCTTTCAATCATTAACCCTTAACACAACTCACAAGCTTTTTTGACAAACATATATGACACAAGGAGCCCCCCATGAATTTTTAAAGGTTAAGAGTTTTTAAGCAAATTACATGGCATGCAATTAGAACATTAGTTCACTAATTAATTTCCATAGTGCAACAATCACTAATTAATTAGTAATTGTTACCGTGGTAACGAAACAAAAATCCAACATGGCCGCCATCTTGGATTTTAAAGTTTTCTATTTTGATAAATATTGATAAACATTATTGAAAATAGTTGAAAAAAATACAATTTTAAACAATAAAACTACAAAGGGCTGCAAATAAAATGAAATATAACAGTGTATTTATTATTTTTGCGAAAAATTTACATTTTCTGTCTGCGTAACGACTGGGTTCAATGACTTCCTGTGATGACGTCATCAATGCTGACGTCATCTAATTAGGGTCAAACAATGTATCCTTAGTCAAGGTAAAGTTAGGCCAACGAATAGCTGGAAACCTCCGTTAGCCAAGTGGAGAACGCTGTGTGCTAAAAAGCCAAATGTCCCATTATGAACAATTGATGAATTGGCGACATGATTCGAAAAAATTTTGTTCAGAAACTTCACAGGAAGTTGTGTTCTATTATAAAAACACACACAGTACGTAGTTTTTAACCTTGCTTACACGCCCCACACCAATCAACAATTACAGCTTTGAGGGGGCCTGTCACTGGAGGGCTTCCCCCATGGGCAGACGTTATCGGCTCTCCGGGCCCGGTAATCTCAATACACATTCCACAACCGAGAGACTCTTGATAATCATCTTTCCCTGCAGCCACTTTGATCCATCCCGGCTGACTAGAAACGGGAGAGATTGGATCCAGACTACAAGCTCCCGAGCCAACTGGGTACTCGCCGTAATATGTTGTCTGAAACATAGATAACTTCGTTAATCTTTCCTAATTCTTTAATTTATCCAGAAGAAAATGCTGCTAAACAGAATAAATTCAACTGATATGTTTTTGAACTTGTCTTTCAATGCTCAACAGCAAGAAATTGAAGAATAGGTTTCAAAAAACTAGATATGCTTTATTAGTAAAACATTTTCTTATAGGTTGTGTATATAGTTGGCAAGATGAGTTTTAGAAAAAACATTTCTCGGTAACTACATATTTAGTTAATCGTTTCTTGATAAGCGGCCTTGAAAATGAAGCTTATATATAGCACCGGTGTAATTTTAATACCTGACCAGGAGAATTCGTAGTGTAACGGCTCCAGATCGCTTTCAGATTCTCCATGGATGTTTCCTAAACGAGACGAGAAACCACGACAATAAATAAATATAATGATGTGAAATTTGCGAAAACATACCAGGAAATGGTCGAGCGCTGCTCCATCGCTAATATTATAGCAATCGTTTCAAATGCAAAGTTGCATTACTGTGTTATTTCAGGCTTCTAATTACAATCAATTGATAACATCAAGGCAAAAAAATTTATTTAAGGATCGAACTCAATATACATACCCCGTCAACCGGCAGCAGTGCCTCTGTGATGAGAACACTTAGTACAAGATACACGCCAGGCATCTGCATTTTCCTTTGACCTCTGTGAATATAAGGCTGGTTTTGAAAATAGGCATCGGAATACATGTTTGCCCCCATTTTACTCTCAGTTTTTAAAATTATGAAATTCTGAATCGCTTAGTTGGTAAAAAATGTGTTTTGCACCGTCCTATGATGACATTTCGGTTTATGTTACTGATGTATAATTGTTTTAACTCCCTCATTTGTTATCATTTAACAATTTAATAATCGATAATGCCAATCTTTCCAGGATATATATTTTAGATATTCTAGGTTCCCCGAGCTATCAACTGAAGCTAACCTAAAGCAACATATAGCGTCGTATCACCCGTATCGAAACAATTTGTTGGGTAAAATCCAGGGGCTTTGTTCAGACACTTTGAGCTCTTGCTGAATTTGCGGATATGTGGTGATCTTCACTTAAAGATTAAGTTCTTTTAGTCCTTTTTTAACAGAACTGGCAGTTAGGAAATTCAAACTCATCCGAAACTTGTCCAACGAACGTTAAGCTATACGGAATGAACAGTCAAAATGAAAGTATCAAACCTTCAATCAGTGTCAAACATACATGTTGCATTACAAGAGATCCATAGAATAAAAAATGATTGCTTTTGTAAGCGATGTAACGCTATAAATCTAATTATTATATGGTAGGCTCGGTGAGCGGGCAAGATGAAGCGAATTCTGTTTTCTGATTGGTTACCCGTGCGGGCAAGATAGGCCCATCTTGCCTGCTCGGGATTTTCAGTAGTAAAGTGAAATTCTTTATCCATATAATAAATCCTTTATTGACCCAGCTTGTTCGGTCAAGATGGCTGGATATTGGCCTCGTCCTTTTTCTGCGTTTTCGTGGACCTCGACTTTGTCTCGCTCCATAATAACGCAAAAATAGAACTTGGCTAATAACGTATATGTCTCAGTTGTTCTTAAATTGTCCTTGTGTCTACCCTCCAACTAGCGCATGCGCGTTCTTCGTAGATCATTTTGATCACCGACTACGGTGTAATAAACATGGAGTGGAAAAATGATTTATTATTTTAAAGCGCAAAAGTACGTTTAACATTTTACAAAACATCTGTTTGCTGTCTCATGAAATAAAAAATTATTTGTTTTGGAACTGTAGTCTCGAATGTGCGTAAGCTTTTTCGTTCCTTAACTTTAGAAATCATAAAACGAGCGAACATAATATTTGTACCAATAATACGAGCCACACAATTGCGACTCATGCATTTTGCTAAGAGCAGTTGGAAGAACCGGTGTAAAAAAACAAAAGTGTTGTTAGAATTGTTGCTATCTCACTTATATAAAGTAAAACTTTTAAACTAGAAAGCTTTAATAAGAAAGCGAGTGCTTTCAAAAAATTTGGATGAAGGAAAAACACAAATTCAACAGACCTGAAATTTTTTGACAACATGCTAATGAACTTTCTTTTGTTGGATGCGAAAGGTATTGCACTCAAAAGCCGGCTGCTCTTAGGTGGGCATTTCAAAAGAAACTCTTGGAAGACTTTGCAGGTTGACTTCGCAGTCAGAATTCTTCATAACAATAGCTAGAATGTATTTGATCCTTGTGACCCTTGTCTTAAATGACCTGAGTATATTCCGACTAACCAAAAGTCATTGCAAGATTAGCTGTAGATAAACTCTTTTTTATCAGTGTGGTTCAGCAACCGGAATGCGATTGATACCGATGTGAAGATAGTTTTCAAACCTTTCTTATGTAAACAGCAGATTATAAAACTTCAAATAGAGTAAGGAAGAGTTTCACAGCAGTCCCCTACGGATTTAAAACTATACGTAATAAAATTTAGAGAAATTATTTGGAAGATCTTTGTTTATTTAGTATGGCACTGCCCGGAAGCGTAAAGTTTTTAAGTTTCATAAATAAACATATATGAGTTTCGTTTTGGTTGCACGTGTAATGTTGTTTTATTGTATATTGAATCATTACATACAACATTATCAGAGTTTAAGTAAAAAGGTAACTTATAGTCTATATTATACAAATCTAATAACATTATATTCAAGCTACAGTCGCTATGTATTTTAAGCACATATACACGCCATCATACCCCACGCAAATGAATCGCGTATGGATGAACTTAATATCCTACAGTTACAACTTACCTTTAAGCAGAAGTAACAGATTTACAGCAGAGCAGATCCCATGAATGAGTCCACTAAGATTCCCCAGTTTGTGCTAATACTTAAACAACTGGTGGCAGTATTAGAAGTGTAATTGATTCACTGATCAACCTGTCCCCTTTATATTTTCTATACTGGTACCAATTATACGCTATTATCTATAACACTTGGTACTTTGACAAAGAAATGTATCTAAAAGTGGAGTTAAACTAAAATATTTTAATTTGCGCTTATTGCACATCTAAGTTAACATTTATTTGAAGGCAGAACCAATCGAGTCTACAAGCTATACCTATATACTTACGTCTTTTTCTCTTCTTATCTACACTGGTCGAACCGCCTATTTCAAATTAATTGTCACTTCGAGAAATAAATGTAATTTAATGTGTCACTACAATGAACCATCCCAGCTTTAAATGACATTTATTGTGGGGGGCTTTCTAGTAGCTTGCAAAGCCTGTTACAAACTAATTCTCTGAAAGATTCAATTTAGAAACACAGTTTAATAATTATAGTTATCGATAAAATACAAATATTTTAGCAGCTAAAAATCGATGTCTTCATGTCGTTTTCACATGTGAAAAGAAGTTTGCTTTCTCGTCGGAGATCTATACAAATGAGTCGGAGAGCTAGAAATGAACATAATGGGCTTTTCAAAAGGAATTAAATTAATTTTTAATTATGTAGATTTATTGTGATATTTTACTGTTAGCTGCTAGTTTTCCTCGAGTGATTGTGTAGAGGAAATGGGGCGGTAGAAAGAGACTGTCGCCTTTGCATTCTTCAAATCTATACACGAATTTTGCGTTTCTCAGGAAACAAAAAAATTCTCATTGGTCGGTTGTTTGACAGCTGAATATGCTGACCCAGATGACCGAAGCAACGTCATAGTGTGCTATAACAGGCAAACACGGGAGAGACGGTGTCCACTAGATTTAAAATTTAACCCAAGAGAAAAGATCTGTGATTTACCAGCGAGGAGATTTCCATCACGTAAACGCTTTACACGAACAAAACCTGATCAAATATCAAGACTTGTTAAGGCTGAAAGGGGCATATCTACACAAAGTTTATATAAACAGACTGGAAAGAAAGCAAAAATCAATACAAGAAACGTACTACAATAAAAAACTTAAGATAACTATAACAGATAAGATAACAAAAATTTATATGATGGATTGCTGTGTATGTTCTATAAAAAACTGAAAATATATTTCTTTCAAGCACGGGAGATTTTCTGAAGTAAACAGACATGTAGGAAATCTAGTAGCTTCAAATATAGATCAATTCCAACTTAGAATCAATCTAGTGAGCACATAAGTATTAAGTTTTTAATGTAAAAATTCATGACTATATCTACTGATGATGTATATTAGTATTGACACATTCCCTCAAGTAAACTATTCTAGGATCAATAACAGTTCATTAGGCAGTCATGTAACATTCGCTTAGGATTTATTACCTACACATGAATCAAGTGCATCTTATCACAGCAATGAGTTTAGAACTAAGTTTGATCCAAAGTAGGGTTTTTCCTAAAGTCTTAAGTTTTTACATTGCAATTTCTACAGTTCACTAGTTCTACATACCCACACAAAAAATAAATTAAAGTGCTTTTTTTTGCTTTTCGTTTTTCCTGACTATGCTGTTGCATACGCATGATTCTCATAGCGATGGTATCGATTAAATTTCTGAATTTACCAATGGCATTTAAGTGACAGCAAATTAGTCTTAAAGTTAAAAATAGATTCAGCCCTTTGTCTCACAATTCACGTTTTGTTGAAAGTCACAAACTTTTATATCCGAATTAAAAGCGGTTCCAGGAGGACATTCTTTGATAACTGCATTCCCGTGGCTGCACTGAATGAAGAAAGTGCACTTTTTAGGGTGTGAAAGAAGAGCGCCATCAGGTTTTCCTTTACAGAAATCGGCGTCAACGCCTGAAAAGGTAAACGATATTGTAGTAGAAATCTCCAAAATTTGGGGCTAAGATAGCAGACTTTCTTAAGAATAATATTTATTTATTCATTCATGAATATTTCGGAAGGGTACGAGGAAGGCAATGAATAGGACACGTAGTTCCTTACTAGCCCTTCGAATTTTACCTTTTTTCAACAAAAAACAGAACCTTTGTAGATCGCAAAAATGTAATTTTTAGAGCAGGCATTCCATCTCTGTCGCTGAAAAGAAAGATTGAAATTGCGAAAAATAACAAAAGGAGAGCGCCATATTGGAGCCGCAATAAATTACCACATGTAGTGTGTGACATCAAAACGTGAAGCCAGCATTCCAAGTGTGTTAGATTTTACAGATTTTTCGACTTATTCAATGTAAAATCCATTAGTTTAGAGTAAGATGTCGATTAAAAGCAAGAAGATAAGAATATCACTGTTAACGCTTGTGTTTACAGATCTTTGCTACATGGTTTTCACGTTGTGATGTCACCAAGTCTCTCAACTGAGCCCGCACTCAAACGGTAAATATGGCGGCCTCCAGCGCTCAAAAAGCAGAAATTCAACAAGAAAAAGCTAGAGCATAAAAGCCCGCACGTTTGTGAAAACTATATTTTTGTGATCTCTATACGTTTTAATTTTAGGAGAAAACGTCTAAT
>JAOEJH020047033.1:0-10530 GCA_025448215.2 Palythoa grandis
CTTACAAGGATTTCAACCATTTTAGGAGATATTTCTTCAAGCGAGCGACTTTCACTTCTCGTTCATAGATGAATGGCGTACAAGCCCCGGACCGATTTCCGTTTTCTTTTGGCATTTACGTTATCTTTAACTTAAATAAACTCGTCTAAATTCTTGTCGTTGCACGATACAAACCTCTCTGCCATTTTAAAGTTTTATTTAAACTTGTTTTTTATGTTTTATAACAAAATTTCAAGAGCCGGAACAGACATACAGCTGATGCTAAACGACTGTCAAGTGCATGCAACCGCGGCCGTTGTCATAGTAATACAAGAAGATCGCTGATTGGCGGAAAAGTGATATTTACACACGTAAAATTATCGTATTTTTACGTGTGTTTGGATACGATGTTTCTCAGATGCAGCAAACTCTATAAGACACTGCGGTTTATATAATAATATATAATATTTAATATATGATATATAATATATAATATACGTTTTTATTATGTTGGTCAAGAACTGTGGTGTAATTATAGAGGGCAAACTATGAATGATGTTATCCCTTGTTTCCTACCAGACTTCACTTGACTTCATCACGTCACTTTTTTCTTGCCGCATTCTGTGCATCAGTAACAGTATAGACTACAGTCTGTATTGTTATCAAAGACCTTGGACTATACAGCTCTTGAAAAGTCCATTGGTTGCAACGAATTTCTTTCCGAGTAACTTGTATTACAAATGTTTGAAATGGCATGCATTTACTGTACATAAATTTTGTGTTTTTGTCGTGCATCGCTATCCCTCCTGATTGTTGTATATGCCATGTTTTTTGTTTTCTTTTACTGTTTTGACACAAACGAAATTTCCTATAAATACCTAAAGTTATTGAATTTAATTTAATTCTAAGGACAAACAGTACCTCATGTATGGGGCTGTTGCACTGTAGCATGAAACAAACAATTGTGGAGCTTGCAACTTTAAGAAAAACTACAGTAGGTATTGTTTGTCAGTAGAAATGACCAAGTTTAAGATTGATTTCTTTTACAGGACCCTGAACAATCCAGCAGATCAGATGGATGTTATTGGTGTTGGTGGAATTAACTTTGAAGATCAGATTGCTCGGTTTTCATCTAGAGGAATGACAACCTGGGTACGTTTTTTGTAAATCATCAAATCCCCAAGAGGGATTAGTATTGAATTGCCTTCCCTCCATTTTTATTTCTTTTAAATTTTTCTCAAAGTGATTTTTTGAAATTTGGACACTGGTATTTTTGGTAGCCTGCATGCAGACGGCATCCAGTTACAAATAATGTTTGTGGCGCAGGCTATATTTTGGTAGCTGAAACGTTTTTTGTATTTATATCTACAACAGAAACTTTTTACAGTTTTTAAAAGTTAGAAGTCTAACAAATATGCATTTTTGGAATTTAGTCTCTACCACTCCTGTACCAAGGCAGGGGTTTCAAAAACATTGAAGTTGAAGTTGGAAAATTGAAAGTTGGAGCTCGGTGTCTTGTGGTAGTCATGTTTCCTCGCAGACGTTTTATCACTTAAAACTTATAATGTTCCAAAAAGCTGAATTTTCCTTTGTTGTCAATCGATTTCATACTGTAAGTGGAGAAGAAAAAATTTATTCTGGAAATTGTTTGACGATAAGGGATAAACAGTACACAATCATTTTCACTGTTGTATAGCATACTTGCAATCATTTGGGAGGGGTGTTTCTTCAAAGTTTTGCTGCAGAAATAAACATAGAAACAAAAACAAAAATATTAAGACAACAATCAAGATCATATTTAATGGAAGCTTGAACAAAGACGTCGGAAATGAAATGAGGAAACGTTGCTGGCAACGTTTGACACCTTATTTTGAAATCCATGCAAGGACATGACATGATGGTGGCTTTCTTCACCTGATTTCACCAGACATTTCTGACCCTGCAGTTTGACCCTAAGCCCCAATTTTCCATTAAAATTAGCAGTTGATGAATGGGGAGTGATTTAACTGCTAATTTTCAAGGAAATGTTTCAGTTCCAACTACAGTGCAACTCTGATATAACAGGGTTGTACTGTACGGTACTTGGCAATTTACTTTCAGTTTGTTATATACCGGGGTTTCGTTATAACAACAGCTGTTCAATGTTGAATGCACCACCAATTGTAAAGAATAACGTTATGATGTGAAAAAAAATCCTTCACAAAAACCAGTGGTAAAGTTGTACAATTATCATTTCGATCGTGCGTCAGTTGCGAATACAACATTAAAATACTGAGAAGACCAAAATATAAAACCCTTGGTATGTCTGCGATGGTAAAGTGTTTTATATTTGTAATCCTGTTATTTGTTTTAATGGGGTAATGTTTGACTGTGGACCCAACATTTGGTTTGTCAAAAACATGGTTTTTGTTATATCGGGGCTATTACATCCGGGTTAAAAGCCAATTCAATTCAATTCAATTCAATTCAATTTTTATTTCAACTTTGTAAATGTTTACATGAGATACACCACTGGCCTGCAAATAGTACAGAACTAATCGAGGCAGGTCATTGGTTACAGTTGATATACATATATATCACTACAAAAGTGTTGATACAAATTACATACATATTACTTAAATACAAATTACCATACAAATTACACTTAAATACAAATTACCATACAAATTGCCATACAAATTACTTAAATTTGTCTGGCCGAAAATATAACCTCGTTATAACAGGTTTTTCGCTATAATGGAGTTCAGTATATCACGATTACACTGTACCTTTTGTATTTAAGTATGGTTCCACGAGAAAACTTTGCAGAACCGGTAAGGGCCATCTCACCGATTTGGATGAAACTTTGCATGAAGTATAACTTTGGGAACTATGGACTTTGGTACCAGTTATACAGTTGAAAAGCTTGTACGTTTCACTAATCACGTGTTCCCGGTCTAAACTAATTAAATATGCAAAGTTATAGTGAAAATGACCTAAATCGCCGGCCTTATTACAGCAAATCACTTCAGCTAATAATGGCTGAATTGTTTCTCCAGTTTAAACGAAGTTAATTTGTATTGAAGCAATAAATATGATTTGGAAGAAATAAATTGCAGCTTTACAGCAATGATTTTACAAGAGGGGTCAAAGACTCAAAAAAGCATTCCGAATGGAATGGAAAATACTTAAAAATGCATATCTCTTTAGATAAACAGTGTCGGAACAACAGACATGGACTCAATTCTATTTCAAAAATGTAATGAATTATGAACATTAATATCTTTCATTCATTCTATTTTATTTTATTTTTTGTATTATTACATTCTTTCTTCCAGCGTATATTTATGCATCCGATTGCTTTGTGCGAATTGACAATAACAAATGGACAACTAATACTAACTGACTAATTATATTTAAAAAAAATTTAAAATATTCAGCCCGAAATTAGGCGTTCTCGTAAAAGAGTGTAGATTTATACTTTTACATTTGTCGGAAAGTTGCAAAATTAAAACAGCAGAACAGCTCAGATAAACTTGCTCACCTCGGTATATCCGACTAGCTTCGCTAAGCCAGCAAAGTAACTAGTAGAAAACCAAATTCTGTGGCAAGACTGGTAACTAAAAAGGTATTCACAATGACGGATGAACAAAATAAAACACAAGCAAACCGGCTCATAACTGCAAGAACTTCTTTAGTTGAGGTGCAAGTGTTGTCTGCTGGCATCTTCGACAAAGAACAATTGGCATATTTGATGATATTATTATTCAACAACATATATATACATTATTGTAGCTGACGCTTAAGACATAATAAAAGAAAATTAAACAAGACAAATTAATTCTGGCATTGCGTGACAACTAATACGGTGTGCTAGATCCTTACAATTTTGTTTACAAACTCAATCATTTTTGCATATCCTAATTTATCTAATTTATCTTTTATGTTTTTCTTTTAAAATATTATGTTTTCAGCCCGCTAAACAAACTTAATTTCTCAAGATGAATGTGAAACGTATCCAAAATTCATGCATGTTAAACTTAGTTAACTCTGTAGTTATCAAAATTTTGCATTCAAAACTTTATACAAAATAGGGGAACAGATTTTAGAAATGATATTTATTGCACTGGTAAAATATGTTAGATCATTTTCTCCAAATTGGCATTACTGCAGCTCTTACTGACAGACTTAAACGTCATAAAACGAAGTTATAGTCCGTGCCACTATTTATTATCCAATTTTAATTTAATTTATGCAAAGTTGTAATAATCAAAGACGCAAAGTTCGAAGTTCAAATTTGTACCTTCCGTTCGGTTAGCTTTATTAAAATAATTATTGAAACATAAGTTTTAATTCATATTAATTTAACTTTTTAATTTTCATGGAATCTTCCAAAACCATTCTCTGAAAAATCTTAATTTCATCGTGTGTTATGCATCGCAACGACCCCACTTGTAAAAATCATGCCGTAAAGTTACAAAGTTTAGAAGAATAAGGCAGTTATGTTGTTTGTACCCCCCTGTATAGGAACTGCCTGCAGGATATGGCCGAGTGAAACCAGACATAGTTACCTATGGCTCTGGAGTTCGAGGTTCCAGCCTGAAGTATGTTTATGAACAATAATCTCAAACTTTTCGATGTAATTGAGGAATATTGCCAGAGTTGTAAAAACTAAATTTTACCAAAGCCAAAAACACTCTTAAAGTGAACCATTTAATGACCTTGTAATCTGTTACAGAGATTGTAGATGTTCCACACCGGAACACAAGAGTACTTAAATGACCTTCTTCAGCCCGACAAACGAGCCCGTAAGAGGAGGCGTTCTTTCTCAAAGAAACTTCTCTCTGTTCCCAAATATAAACTCGTAACCTACAGCTCAAGAGCTTTCTCGGTCGCAGCACAAGTGCTTTGGAACAATCTTCCAGGCAATATAGGGTTTTCTTCATCTTTTAATACTTTTAAAACTCGAGTTAAAACATTGTTATTTAAATCTGCTTATACTTAGATTTTTAATTAGTTTTAATAATTTTCATCAATAAAGATATTTTTTATTAATTGTGATGATATATTTTAGTGTAAAGCGCCACTGATCATTGCAGAAGTGGCACTGTATGAATTTATTATTATTATTATTATTATTATTATAATTATATCCACTGCTACGCAGGAAGTGAAACCCAAATTTTGAATTATGTGATCAAGAGTTTTCTTACCCAGTAGCAAATTATTTCCATTTTTCCATTTTTATTTCTGAAATGTCATTCCCTGGTTTATAAACAGTAAGGAACATTGAGCAAATTTAGGAATCGTGGAGCTATGGCTTACTTAAGCTCTTAACACACATTTTTAGGTAGTTTGGGATCACGTTTTTCCAGGAAATTTTGAATTTGAAAAATCCTAAAATGGCAGAAATACCTCTATACCTAGAAATGATTCTCATTACAGTGCATCAAGCTTCACACTGGATTATATACATTTTGTTGATATCACAAAACAGTAAAATCAATGAATCGAACAAACCTCACATGTAAAAACTGACAACTAGTGTTGCCTCACCTAATGTGGCAGGGGCTGTCTCACTGTTGTTGAGGTATAGTTGTCATACGTTTATACTGCCAAACCAACCCTGTGCCAAAATTACCCATGATCACCATGCAGCCCTGATAAAAAAAAATAATTACTAAATTAATTCTTTACCAGTTGCAAAAACTGCTATGCTAATCAGGGGCAATAATGAGTATGTAATTTTGAAAGAGCAAAGTTTTAGTTTATTCACGGAGAAGTTATTGGTAGGCTATTACCTATCCAGCCACTGTGCTCCGTGGTCCCTGAATGACCAGAAACTTATAATTTTTAACTCTTTTACCTAGGGGTGGATGCCGTTCACTGTCTGGCACTAGTGTTGCCTCACCTGTTGTGGCAGGAGCTGTCTCGCTGTTGTTGAGGTATAGTTGTCACACATTTATACTACAGAACCCAATCCTTAAGTTTTCACCTTACATTTTAGGTAGTGATTTTCAGCGTGTGTGCACAAATACAAAAACAGTTGATAACAATCTGAATGCATGTAAAACTATTGAAATTACAGGTCAAAAAATTTGGGATTAAAAGATTTGTCATGCTAAAATCCTTTTTTATCACATTTCTGATTGGCCTAAAAATGTTTTGATATAATGCATGTTGTGTCTGTCAATTGACTTAGTACATGATAAAAGGTGTTTTAATAGTGATTACACCAATCACAGATTACGTTTTTTTTATTTGGTGTTTTTATACAATTGACTGCAGTTATCTGTAAAGCTAAATACTTTTACCAAAAAATTTATCATTATTATGTTAATGAGGATGATGATGATGACAGTAAACACTTATAAGTGCCATACTAGTTATAACCAAAGGAACATAGCCGTGGGGCTCAAACAGGAAGAAAAAAACTGTGTGAAGAAAGCTCCATTGTTTAGAGTAGTTTATTCATCCGCACTAATGAAAAGTCCTACAAAAATACTATATTCAACTAGTTGATTACAACAAAGTCAAAGAGATGCAAAAGCCGTGCTGACTTGCAGTATAAATGTGTAATGTAGTCCAAGAACCTGTAAATAAAAAACGTCCTAATTTCAAGATGGCTGGCCTCCTGAACTTGTCTGGGGTAGAACACGAGCTCGCTGTTGGTAAGACGTAATCAATTATCATGAAGAATTTTGTACCATGGTTATAAGCAATGACATTTAGATATGATCTTCGCCGTTATAAATGCAATTTAAGCAATTGCTGAAGAGAAGCTTGAAAAAATTCATACTTCAATGAGATTTGAACTCGTGACCTCTGCAATACCACTGTAGTCCTCTAGCAACCGAGCTATGAAGCTACATCTGTTGCGAGCAGGTCAGTTTTAGTGGGTTCATCTTTTGTGGTACAAAATCCTTCAGAATAATTGTTGTTCAATAGTCCCTTGGCCACTCATGCCTATTGCCAAAGTGGGTGGATGTGAGGATCGGAGAACCTCTCCAGTCGATTTGCTAAGGCCGAAGATGATTTGGATTAGGGGGAAAATTGCAATGTAGGTCCGAGGTGTTGTGCATTTGAAGCATAGCTTACAGGAAGCAGTCATTATCTATGTCCCCTGTTGGGCTGGTATTTGGCATCGGGAGTTGCTTGGCAGTTTTCACATCGACCTCAGCTCTGCTGTTGGGTTGCAGCAAGCTAACAGACGACAAGCAGTGTCTGACGCACCAGAGCTGCAGGAAGTCCTTGGTGTTCTTCGCTGTGAATTCTGGCCCTCCATCGCAAGCAAGTTCCTCTGGTACATCAAATGTGGTGAGAAATGGGCATAGATAGCGGACTAGCTCAGCCAAGCCCTTGAAGTTGGTGTCTGGTGTTGAGCTGAGGACTTCTATCCATCTTGAGAGAGAATTCTCGATGACTAGGTAACTGGCCTCAACAAAGACCACTTCAATTGGTGTCAGTGGTGTTTTGGATGGCATAGTGGGTGTAGCAGCCTGTGAAGGACCCTTCCTATTACAGTCCATACATCCCTCTCTAGCCTCGCAGGTGTGCTTTGACAACCCAGGCAGAAGGTGATAGCCCCAGCACATTGCTCCATGGTAGAGGTCCCCTGCTGGGCTATATTATACAGGTGTTGAAGGACACAACGGCTGAGAGATGTGGAAATCACAACACAGTCTTAATACAGGAGGATTCCATTATTTACATACACTGATTCATGGATAGGCCCAGGACTGGCGAGTGCAGAGTCATTACTATCTCGGTTACCTTGTTTGGCTGTGTCCAGAAGATAACTCAGTGAGGGGTCTGCTACTGTTTCTTTGGCGATGAGGCACAAGGGAATGATTCCAAGCTCGTGTGCATCATTTCAAATTGCGGCCATGAGGGCCTAGTCTGCAAGGTCAGCTAAGCTGAATTCATCAAGGGAGGTGCTGTTCACTGAGCCGGATGGGAAAGAGTGTCTCAAGGTGGCATCGGCAGCATGTTTGCTCTTGTCAGGCATGTGCTTGAATTCAAATTGCCAGGGGAGGGTGCATTGCTTTAAATAGTGGAAGTAATTGATGTGTAAACAAAACGTAAAATTCAGTAGAAATATAAAGATCTGGAAATTCTGATGGTTAAGGTCCATTATTATTATTATTTCCGCATTTTGCCACTAGCACAAGGTGGTCTTATTGCTATTACACATCCCAAGGGAGCGAGTCAAGACTCTGGACCAAGGGTCTCTTAGGGTCCCTTCACTTTAGCATTAATGCACTTTCTGTGTTGCAATTCCAAAGAGTACTCACAACGTTATGTTAATTTCATAAAAATTATTGTACCAACGAGGTCTAACCTCCTTTTGTACTGTCTTCTACATCAAAAAATCTCTTCACTAAACCATCTAGGCTAAATTTATTTAAAATTCAAATACAAATCTACACATATTACTATCACATTAGTTTTCTTTTTCTTTCTCTGTACCATATCGTTTATAAAATTATCAGTGCTGTTTAAAAAAAGCCCTTTACCACCCTGTTTAGTGAAGAGCTTAAGGTCATCTATGAATAGCAAATGATTGACGTTGAATACTCCTTTTTTCATTCGTAACCCACTGTTTTCTTTCATGGAATTAAGGTTAGTGGGATGACACACGGCATAATTAGTAACAGTGACAGGCTCTCACCCTGAAAAATTCTTCTCCTGATGTTCACATCTCCCAAACTCTGTCCATGTGATGTCTATTCAGTATTCCATACTTTCGTGCTGTTATTAACAAGCTTTTTGATATTTTCTGCTATTCCAAACACAGTGCTTCAACGAGACCTGTCCAATCTACCCCAGGCAATCTACAAATCTTCCTCCATCCCTCCCCGTTGATCAACTAATTGTCAATTTTCTAACGGTTCGTGTCCTAAGTTGCGGGTCAACGCATGTTAGAAATCTTAACGGCTACAATTGATTGCAAAAATGGTTTATTTCGAGCATCCTAAACTCCTTCGTGCAATCTATGGAGTAGAGCATTGGCTAGAATATTTATCTACCGATGTGCTGACGTGGTTTAGGACTATTGGATGTCAAAAATGGAATTAATTTTGCTTTGTGTGAAGATGGGTTTGAATCAAATCTCCTGTCTTTACTTTCTTCTTACTGGAAGGAATTCACAAACAAAAACCTTTGTTAAATGTCTCCAAATGCTAGAAATGCGCTGACAGCAAACAGTGAACACACAATTGAGGTAAGGGAACTTCATTTCTGCTATTTGTAAAAGAATTTTTCGATTTTTTTTAAAAGAGGTAGAGGATGCGGAGAATTTTGTGTATCTTGGTATCATGGTCGATGCGACAGGTGGTTCAGCTAGTGATACAAAAGCGTGGATAGGGAAAGCCAGGGTGGCCTTTAACAAGCTTAACAAGGTATGGAAAAACAGCCTTCTCAGTCAAAGGACAAAGATTACCATCTTCAAAACAAATATGGTTGCCGTTTTGCTTTACGGCTGTGCGACATGAATGGTAACCAAGGATGCTGAATACAAGCTAGATGTCTTTCAGAACAAATGCTTAAATGGAGATCCTAAAGATTCATTGGCCTATGAAAGTCAGCAATGAAGAGATTAGGGTACAGAAAACTTTAGCGACCTAATGAGAGCAAGACGGTAGAAAAGATTAGGCCATGTTTTAAGGATGCTCCAGAGAGAAATACAAAGATAGCCTTACTGTAGCAACCTGAGAGGAGACGTAAGAGGGGACGGCCAAGAGAAACGTGGAGGAGGACACGGAACAGGTAAAGAGAAATGCAGGGATTTGGAACATGGAGAGAGGCGGAGCTAACAGTGAGGGACAGAGTAACTTGGAGATAGAATAGTCCATAATAAATGGCCTCATTTTCCTCGAAGAGATAAGAGAAAATGATGATCAACCCTCGTCTCGCTACCTACCATCCGTAGTTTCACTTCATTGATGATACTCAGTTTTTCAGGGGTAATGTCTACCTCTTCAATCTCGATCTCATTCTCTTCCATATCAGGATTTTCCTTTGGTGTTCTGTCGTCAGTGATACCTATATTATCCTCCTCATGATTCACTTTTTTATCTTCCCCTTCGAAATTTCCTACCCTGTTGAATTTTTTGTTGAGTTTAAAATGATAATGACTTAATAATTAAAACTTAACTGACCGCAGCAAGAAGATGTGGTATGAAACTAAGTTTACAACAATTTTACCGTTAAAATGGCGGAACATAATTAAAGCTGACTTTAAAAGAGCATTAATACAACGTGAAGTTGAAATAAGAAGAACTTCGATAATAAAGGAAACAGCCGACACATTAAAATGCCTATGAAGTGAATTTTTTTTGCACATTTACAAAGTTTAGCGTTTCAAACAGACAATTCCAAAGTTTGAAACATGTAAATTAAAAATTGGAGATTTTATAAGCGGTTAAAGTTGGTTAGTTTGCACCCAAAAAATGGTCACGGGACTGGGTCGAGTTTATTACGAAATCCGTGGTTGTGACGTATTCTAGGGGACACCAGTTTTGTTTACTCACTATGATTTCTTTAAGCTTTGAATTTCAGAGATTCGAAAAT
>JAOEJH020047137.1:0-10529 GCA_025448215.2 Palythoa grandis
GCAGGTCCATTAGGTGAGGTGTGACATGTTCGTATTTACGGGACAGCTTAATCAGGCGAGCAGCAGCATTCTGCACGTTGTTGTATAAAGTGTGAGGCTGCGGAGGCCACAGGCAAAGTGGCATTGGTGTGTATAAAGTTTGAGGCCGCGGAGGCCACAGGCAAAGTGGCATTGGTGTGTATAAAGTTTAAGGCTGCAGAGGCCACAGGCAAAGTGGCATTAGTGTACATGAAGCCATTTGAGGTCTTCAGAGCCCACAGGCAAAGTGGCATTAGTGTGTATAAAGTTTAAGGCTGCAGAGGCCACAGGCAAAGTGGCATTAGTCAGAGGCCACAGGCAAAGTGGTATTAGTGTGTATAAAGTTTAAGGCTGCAGAGGCCACAGGCAAAGCCATGTCACAGCAATGTTAATTTTTTTTAAATTACTTTATCTTGATGGCTTTATTGTAATTGCATAAAACGTGCTTCTGGTTTTAATATTTGGTCTATTTTGTGTAATTGATTATAGTTACTCTGTAATATAGTGTTTTTTCTACTCCAGGATCTATTTGTGATGTTGTGAATAAAAGTAATTAATTACTAAGGCCAACTTTTTCTAACGGTAAGGTTACTGAACAAACTGTGAAAGAACTTCTCAGGTTAAATTTATGACAGTATAGCCATACAAAACTAAGCCATTTTCTTTGCAGCACTGGTTGTAAGGCCTAGCCATGCAAAGAAATGCCTGCCATATTGTCTTTTTCGTTGCTACATCCAATCAAAGAACACCTACTTCCAGTCATAATAAAAATTAAATTAAAAGTGGTTTTGATTCGTAACGATGCGATATCTAGAGCAATGATTTTATTCTGTAACCTCTATTCTTTGTTGATTTTGAAATTTGTTGAGGGAGTGATGGTCATATCCGCATTTCCCAGTGTCACTGCATAATTTGGCTTTGAATAATGGCGGACAAAACTATTCAAAGTTTATGAATGAAATAAAAGGACTTCTCGACCTCCAAAATAATAACTGTTTGGCCAGCTGTTTACTAAATATGTATTTATTTATTTTGTTGAAAAAAATAACATGAAGATTTGACCTTCCCCTTAGTGGCTCTCTAAATTCCTGAGTTTAATTTTCCTCCAGCTCAATCTTTTAACCTTTTGGGGTTCAATTGCTGAGGTAGTGTCATTATTGTCACTCCCCTCCGTTGAAATATATATGCAGTTGTCTCCTCAGGATTTTACTGACACCAAGGGGTGACTGCAACTTAATTAACCTACACAAGGGGGATGGGTTGGTCAGCTTCCTTGGCTTGACTAAAATGTCATTTTTAATAAGATTAAGATCTTTTCCAAAGCGTAAGAAAATGACCAATTAAAACCACCAAGCTGTTTTAGTTGGAATGCAGTCATCAAGGAGAAATTTCGAGTAACTAAAACCTTTGACGTCCATTTTTTTTGGTTTTGCATTGTCAAGAATTGCCATGAAGGCAACTTTGTTTGTCAGTATTATTTAGGGTTCAGATTGGCTGTTATAGCCATTGTTGTGCTGTGATTCATCGATCAGAGTAGTGCGATTACAAAGATTAATACTGAAATTGTGTTGTTGGGAACCAATCAATTGCAGGAACCACCAGTAATTTTAAAATTATTATTGTATAATTCAAGTAATTGGTTTCCATGAATGTTGCATTCACATCTTTAACTCTTTCTGGTATAATAGGCTTCAACAGTGGCAAAAATTGCAAAGTGGAAGATCATTTAGTGGGTTTCTACTTGAGATACAGGATTATCATTCTGTAGAAATTGCTATAACCTCGATTTTTGTGAAAATTTTGGATTTTTCCTCATGCACACGAAGCTATAAAGTATATCTTCTGGTACTGGAAAGAAATATGCCCTCTGTTTTACTTACTTTGTTTTTTTCCTTAGTAGGAATTATTATTGGTCAAAATTAGACTGCTGCCTCACATTGACTGTGTAGCTCTTACCCACCCTCTCTCGGCCTCTCTGATTTCTCTCATGAGCAGCATTTTGCCATTAGTTTTGGCTCTTTACTGGTTACGGCTTTTAAATTACGCACAAAGTGCTTTACCCAAACTGTTACTCTCAGTAACCTTCCAAGTTTGCTGAACCCATCTAAATCTATTACGTTACCTACATTTAAGACTGGTTTCTTGACTGCTGTCGCATCTTCCTCTGACTGCCGTATTTTCTCTCTCAAAACTGGATCGTTTGTAAGCCATTTCCTGAGTTTAAAGCCTCCACTAACTATTCTACTCTTCGCTCTCTGATACAAGCTAAGCGTTTCATCCGAACTCTGACTACCGGTTGCTAAGTCATCAACATAAAATGAATCTTTCATCTTCCTGACAAAATTAGGATCCTGTGTCTGGTATGTCTCTAAGTGATACCTCAAAGTTGCATATAACAGAAATGGAGGACTACTAACTCCAAATGGAACCATACAGAACCCGTAAGCTACTACTTTCAAATTGTCTTTCTGCACATCTTCTACCCAGAGGAACGTTAAGCTGTCTCTGTCTTTCTCGTTCACTTCTATGTTCAGAAGCACTTTCTCTATATCACCGACAAGGGCAATTCTATGCTCTCTAAATCGCAGTAGGATGTAAAATAGCAGGGGGTTCATAGATGGACCCACATGCAAGCAATCATTTAGTGACTTGCTATCTCTTCCCCTTTCTTTTGCTGAGGTGTGATACACTATTCTAAGTTTCGTTGTCTTGGCCTCCCTATCAATGACTGCCTGAAGAGGTATGTTGTGAAAACCCAGGGGATTTTCAGATGTGCAAATCTCTCTTAACGAGTTCTACATGCTCATTTCTCACTGTAGAGATTTCTGATACTACAAAGGCTTCTATTGATACCGCACTCCTCCCCTCCCAAGGGCTTAATTACAATTTCTCAGAACGCTTTGATCTCTGACTAAGGGTGCCAATCCCTAGCCATTCTTGTCTTACACATCACAGCATAAATTTAGAGACAACCTTAGCAGTAAATGACCTATGGCGACCAGTATCAAACAAGATTCTAGCTTTGCCCTGCCTCTGCCCTTTAACAATACCCTGGGCATTGAAGAGTGGCTTTACATTCATTAATTCCTTGACATCGGCCCATCTCGCCATCATATCTTTTCCAAAGGGATCCTTAAGTAGTGTCATTGCCGCCTTGTAGTTTACTTTAGTCAAAATAAAGCCTGCAACACACGCTCCAGCCCTGTCTGCTAATTAATTGCGGAGATATGTAAACTTCTCCACAGCTGTCATGGACTTGTTCTTATGGATGCAACTCCTTGTATGCATCCCAAAACTCTGGCCATTGGCATATCATGCCATCGAATTTCTGAATACCCATTTTTGGCAGGTGAACTCTGGACGGTAGAATGCTATGGCACCATTGCTACTTACTGTTGGACTTGTGGTCTGGACTCCAGGGCTTGGTTGTGTCACACTCTGTTGGGCCACTGGTAGTTTTCCAAGTCGGCTTTCCATTTGCAATAGGGTTTTTTGCATTCCTTGGTGCAGTTTGCTGCTCTCTTTTACTTCGACTTGAATGGCCTTGTCTTTCGTACTTTCATCATTACTCAATATATCTAAGATCTGGCATCAAGTTCCTCTAATGATTCTAGACGTTCTTTCAGCCCCGTCTCGGCAGAAGATTCAGTTCTTCTCCAATCTCTTCACTCAATTTTTCAGTCGCTTTCACAATCAAGTTTGTTGCCCAAGCTCTGTGTCCACCTCGCTTTTTCTTTGTAGCTGTCAATGACAAAGACATCTTGTTCTTTATCCTTAGGTTGCTGGTTCAAATCTGGCTCAAAGGACCAAGTTTTCAGAAACCTTCCTACTCAAAGACTGTATTTCACTCTTTATTCTTTGTCAGACACTCAATACATCGTTTGGTTCATTACGATAACTCTGTGAATGCTACAAGTTTTACAAGTATTTATCTCTAAAAAATTAGGGCGTATACATTTCGATATTTCCAATATTTCCATTGAATAAATAAAACTAGTTGTTCTAAACCCCCTACATGTACAAACTGTAGGAAATCGTGGGGTTTCCTGTACGTAAATCTAATGTTCTACACCGACGCTGTTTATGTGTCACATTCAGGATATACATATATATGCTTTTCATCACTCTAATCTTCTTGATAATACAAATAATTAGATTCGTTTTGACACAAACCGTGCCTTCTGTCAGCTCTTTTGTCATGCCTTGCTGTAAAGTTATGGCTAAAAATACATTCAAATTCACATACAATTTGATAATCTGGTTCTTTCTCACAGTTTACTTAATCATTAAATGATGCAATACATGCTACAGACTCACGCTTCTGTTTAATAACAATCATTTCTAGTAATAATAATTATTTTAACAGGCCATCATAGTCGACAGAGCCTGTCAGTTCTCTGTTGACTTGCCTCTCAACACGCCTGCAGCAGTCTTTCTCGTGCAGGTGGGGTGGCTTTAGCATTGATGCCAACCTTTCTGAACGACCTGGCCACACCATCTGTCCCAGATGGCTTCCAGACATGCTGGCTCCAGTTGAAGTGGTGAAAAGCATCTTGGCATTCTTGCAGAAGGCTGGGCGGACCTTTTCCACAAGCTGGGTCAGATTGGAACATGCATTCCTCAATCACAAGGCAGATGGGTCCCTTCACCCCAGTCTTCTGGTTATGTACAAAGACATTACAGAAGGAATCGTCCACCTTGGACTGAGAAGCAGCCCAGTACTTTTCAATAGTGAGGTTAGTGATGGCACCCAACCTTGCTGCATCAGCCATGACCATCGTAATGGCGAGAAAATCCTGGGCCAGGGGAAATTCTTCAATAGTGATGTCTGGTTTGTCTGCTGCTACTATATTGCTCATGGTTTTCACTGCTTTCATGACCTGGCTTGACTTTTCCCAGTGCTGCCAATTTTTTGCACACAGGTTTGGTGAACTCTTCAGTAGCGTGTTTCCACTTCTTCAAGGCCTTCCTCTTTCCCACGACAGCCAGTTGGGGAGGACACGGAGCATCTGCTCTATTTGCTTTGCCATTTTGACATCAGCTTTATACTACATAATGGAAAAGAAATTTCTTCAAACCTGCAGAGATACGATATTACTGTTCCCGGTTGGGAGACCTTGAGGAGGGGCTCCAGCCATTGTTTCATCACCAAGTTGCTCTTGCACAAATATCTGATGTTAAGTGCACCGATCTTGGCGGCAATTGCTGTACTTAATGCTGATTTTGTGCAGCAGTATTGCGGTTGTTTTCCCCTCCCGCAAAGGATTGTTGAAATGAGATAAATGTCTCCAGCATTGTCTTCGAGGATTATTTCTTCACTACACCAGGAATCCTCTGTGTCCGCATCACCGCCCAAAGATGGTGAGGAAATACTTCCTTCAGAGTAACTGCTGCCCTTGAAATAACTGCTTTCTGTAATGCCTCCCTCCATCACTCCACCACTAATAGTAACAACAATACTAATCTTAGAAATAATATCATTAACCCTTTAACGGATGGGGGATGCGGGGTATTTGGATCTCCCCAAAGGTTTTTCAACCCAGAAAATGGACGTTTTTAGCTGTGCCCATGAAACGTGGGTAACAAAATTAAAGCTGAGATGAAATTGTTTGGAAATGTCATTTCAATCATACAAATAGTTTGGAAAATATGTGGGGATCCTCTCCCCCCCCCCTCCCACCCCTGTACATTGTTACAATTTTGGCCAATGCGTTTAAGGGTTGATAATAACATTAATAAAAGTTTAAATATTAAGGGTATGTATCGCACCTTTAAAATTATGTAAAACGAGTGGTTTATAAATATACTGTACTCTAGTCTAAGTTTAACTATATTTGGTAATTCGCAAACTTGGTGGATGGCTGTTCTGGGTCTGTGCACCTTCTGTCTTCTCCCTCTTTCTCTTTCTGTCCAGCACTCCGCCCCTAATAGTAATAATACTAATCTTAACAATATTATTAATAAGCAGTTAAATAATAATGGTACAGATCGCAGCTTTAAATTAGGTAAACCCAGCAGTTTTTAAATATACTATACTCTACTTTAAGTTTGTTTACAAAAGGAAGGAAAATGATAAAAAAAATCATGAAGGCCACACACAGTCAATACGATGATATGCACAACGCTTGTATTATAAATTACATATTAATGTATTGCAATGCTTCTTTTGTAATTATTAAAGCATTACGAGCATCATAAGAGATACAAAATCGGAAAAAGAAGTGATCAACTAATAGCAATTAGTAGTAATGATCTTAGCCAGAAAATACACTTCCTTCCTCAGGTGTTTGTATTGGTAGTATAGTACATGTTCATATGGTTCATTTGGCTTGTACATGTGGGATCCATCTTTGTCACTGTTTTTGACGTTGATCAATTTACTCTTTCAGTCCTCTTACTATTTTAATTCGTGGCTGAGCTTCTTGCCAGAACTCTGCTTGGCAGTTCACTGATATGCAAGAAATAATATTAATCCCTTCATTGAGTTGCCTTGTCAAAGGGTCCATGTTCAACGCTGTGGCTTTCTTCAAAATGGTTAGGGTTGAAATGACCAGTTATTCAACACATGGAAAACAACGGTAGCAGTTTTCTCCTTTGAAGTCAAAGATGAGCATGACTTGTTCAATCATCAGTCAGTCCTCAGATGGCTAAAAAAATGGGTGACTAAGAATACTGGTTAGAGAATCCGTTATATTCAGCAGTGCCATGGTAAGGTTTGATGGATCATCTCTCAATAACAGGTTTGAAAATCCATAATAAATACCCAGACCATTGAGGCCTTCAGTAAAAGGGCAGGTTATTGCACTTATTACAAGTGGTAATTTAGGTTTAATGCCAACATATCCACTGATCGTTTCTTCAGTGATGTGCATATGTGCAACTCTAAGTTTTGGCACTTTCTTAAAGAAAGGAAGATGCAGCCATTCAGCTACTCCGAGAGGCTTGTTAATCATCCACTGGTATGTAAAAAGAAGAGATATTTTACAAATTTTTCATTTTACTTTTTTAATCACACCAAGTCCTATATACATTTGGTTTTAAAAAAAGGCCATTGAAAAAAGGATTAGAGAAATAATAATAGCAAAATCAAGCTACATGATAAAATTGACAAATAAATAATAAGCCAGCCAGCTCTATTAAACAAGGCTTGTTTCAAGGTGTTAACGAAATGTTAAATAGTGCTGCTTGTATTTTTATTAAATCGTTTGAACAAAGTTAAATCAAGTTTGACGTGAATGTAATGAAAATAGAGAGAAAAACATTCAAAATGTAAAATTCGAAGCTAAAACCAAATATTGCTGTGAGTAAACAACCCATTAATTACAACTTTCATTTCTATTGTGACAACTTTATTTGCCTTAGGTATTTACTCTTGAGTATGAATGGTAATTTCACCTCACTAGTACCAAGAATATGCTTATTTCCAACTGCTTTGAAGGGCCAATAAGTAAAATATTGTGTTGTGTAGCTACCTGTACTCATTCTCAGAATCGGTCCCTAATTCCAACACAGACTTAATCATTTTTATCTTTTCGATTAGTTGTATTTGAGCTTCTGTGGTTCCTAAGTCCTTTGTTATTTTATAGTGAGATGACAGGCCCTACATGGCTTCACTTTCATCATTCACATTTTGGTGGCTTATTCCCATATTTTGTTTTTCTTTGGTGGTTGGCAATATTTGAAGTGCGTATTTTGGAAATTTCTGTTGGTTTGAAATGTGCAGACATATCTAGAATGTCCGTTTCACAGTTACGTTTGCTTTTATAAATGGTTGTGTCTAAGAAGATTGCTCCGGAGTCCGAGAGTTCAGCCTTGAACTTGATTGTCAGATGGAATTCATTTGCTTTTTTAACAGCTGAATGGCTCTGGACTTTTGGTTGCCATCTTTTGCTTGGTGTTACTTTTACCGTTTGGTAAGATCTGGATTTCGTCTATTGAGAATACCCATCAGTTGCCGTTGAATGCATTGTTTTGGGTTCGATAAGTTTGGACGTGAGCGACAGAGGAATTCTATCCTACAGGCACGTTGGAGGTTTGGCAAACCATATTTTGATACGCATTTGAAGCGCGCTATGATTGGTTTGTTTTGGATTAGCCTTTGCCAATCACGTTATTGGACTTTTGATCCGCCATTGGGTTAAGCTGGAAACATTAAATTTTGCATTTCTTTTTTTTTGGTTTTTGTTTATTTACGGACTTACTTGTGTGGAGTTATAGTCCACAATTTGGTTTGTGTTGAGATTTGATTGTGTTCCGAGCCTTGTCATTGTTCAGGTTTAAATGTTTAATATTACGGCGGTGGTGTTCAGCATTGTCATCATCTTATAAATGTCCGCCTGTTGTGGCTGAGTGTGTTTAATCATTTGCACGTGCTGTTAATCATGCATATTTTTTTCTTTTCTTTTCGGGTGTTTGATATTCTCTTTAAAGT
The DNA here is from genome assembly GCA_025448215.2 of Palythoa grandis. Taxonomy (NCBI): domain Eukaryota; kingdom Metazoa; phylum Cnidaria; class Anthozoa; order Zoantharia; family Sphenopidae; genus Palythoa; species Palythoa grandis. The sequence continues at coordinate 8,450 of JAOEJH020047137.1, forward strand.
CTTGTTTTGCGAGACTTGTTTTGTTTTGATGTAAGTTCATAAGGGGCCTATCCAAAATTTCATATGAGTGTTATAGTGAGGTGACAGCACTATATGGCTTCACTTACATCATTCACATTTCGGTGGCTTACTCCCATATTTTGTTTTTCTTTGGTAGTTAGCAATACTTGAGGTGCATATTTTGGAAATTTTGGGTTGGTTTGAAATGTCTGAACATATCTAGAATGCCCATTTCACAATAACGTTTGCTTTTATTAATGGTTGTGTCTAAGAAGATTGCTCCGGAGTCTGAGAGTTTATCTGTGAACTTAATTGTTGGATGGCTTTTTAACAACTGAACAGCTCTGGACTTTTGGTTGCCATCTTTTTTTTGGTGTTACTTTTGCCATTTGGCAAGATCTGGATTTCATCTATTGAGAAGACTCATCAGTTGCTGTTGAATATGTAGTTTTGGGTATGATAAATTAAGACGTGAGTGCCAGAGGAATCCTACTGTCAAGTTGGAGGATTGGCAAACCATATTTTGGTATACGTTTGAAGCCTATTGGCAAACCGTATTTTGGTACATGTCTTCATCTATGGAGAAGACTCATCAGTTGCTGTTGAATATGTAGTTTTGGGTACGATAAATTGGGACGTGAGTGCCAGAGGAATCCTACTGTCAAGTTGAAGGATTGGCAAACCGTATTTTGGTATACGTTTGAAGCGGCCTGTGATTGGTTTGTTTTGTATTAGCTTTTGCAAATCATGTTATTGGACTTTCAATCGGCCTTTGGGTTAAGCTGGAAACATTAAATTTTGTGTTTCTTTTTTTTTGGTTTTTGTTTCTTTGCGGATGTACTGTGTGGAGTTATAGTCCACAATTTGGTTTGTGTTGAGATTTGATTGTGTCCAAGCTGTTGTCATTTTTCAGCTTTAAATGTTTAAGATTACGGCGGTGGTGTTCAGAATTGTCGTCATCTTAAGTGACAAGATTGACAATGGAGGTAAGAATTCTATAGGTTCTTGTTCCTCATGGTGCTTTCGTAGAGAAATTTGTCGTTCAATTGACGAGATTGGCTACTAATCCTTTTTTGTCAAAATTTGAATAAATGTCGGTTAGGCCCCGGCCATTAATTTTCAAAGCCATAGAATTTTTTATTGGGCTATTGTCGTCTCTTGTTGTTGAAGTTATTATGGCTAGTAAAACCCATATCCTTTAGCTTTGGCATTATTGTGCAAGTCTCGTGTATTTCGTTGTACAAACTTGGTCATTATGGGAAGAGGATGCTGTCTTATTTTGTTTTGCATTGGAAGGCGATGAATAATTGAGATGTCTGAGTCATGAATATCAACTCCAATAAGCTTACTGACGTCCTAAACAATTTGATTCACGTTTTCAAGAGGCCGTTTGCAGAATCCCATGTATTTCTAGACAATCTCGACGTAGATATTGGTGACAATCCTGTTGTTCAGTGTCAAGAGTAATGATCTGCTCTTTAGATTTTTGTACTTGTTGGTAAAGCTGATCATTCTCTTGGCATAATTTTTTGTTTTGGCCCAGTTTTTTACAAGTTTTTACAAGTTCATCAAATTTGTCTGATATAAATTCCTGGTTTTCTTTGATCGTTGCAATTTCTTGCTTGATTTCGTCATTCAGTGAGCAAACCCTTGATTTCATCAGTATCTGACTTGAACTTCGAATCAAACAATTCAAACTTACTGTCAAGTAAATGTTCCAAATGCTCAGATACTTCATCCTCCAGTCCAGTTTCATTTTGTTTAGGTGATTGGGTTTTTTTGGTGGCATTCCTTGCCTCTTTGATAAAATAGTTGAAGAGCTCGACCAAACATATCCTTTCTCTATGGCTTCAGATGACAATAGGCCTCTGCGATTGGTATCACCCAAGTAAGTAATAAAACTAAGATGCCCTTTCTTTTATTCTGTACTCGGGCTCTCATGGGGAACATAAAAGGTACTCTGTTGGGATTGAATGCATTTGTATAGGTTTGACATCTCTCTCTCTCTCTTTGTCCTCTGCATTCCTAGCCGGAACTTAGGTCCTCAACAAGTTCCCTCCATCTGGTTCGATCTCCAGCC
>JAOEJH020047241.1:0-10529 GCA_025448215.2 Palythoa grandis
ATATTTCCAACGCAAGTGTTAGTTTTTATTTTTCGGATTAAATGACGAAACTGTTAAAGATCATGCTTGTTTTCACGTTGTTATAAACACAGACACAATTAGAAAAACTAAAACATGATTAAAAACTTTCTCCGGCATAACTGAAAAAAAGAATCTCGAAATATAAATGCATATGATAAACAGAAAGCACCATATGGAAAATGCTTTGTACAGTTTTTATTCACTCGTCGTTTCGTATCACAAAACTCACTTGTTCGCGGCGCTCACTCATTAATTCGTTTTAAGATACTTCACGACTCGTAAATAAAAACCTTACGCACGCACTTTTCATGAAGTATTCTCTATATATCGTATTTATATAGCGCTTAATCTAGGTGAAAAACTTTGCTCACTTGGTGGGTATGAATTTGACTTTCGTAATTTAAAGTAGTAACAGTACGCAAAACAAAGAAAACTTGCTCATCATTTTTAGCTGATGGACAAGTGTAACTATCCTTTCTATCTCTGCAAATTCAGGAAAAATTTCAAGTTTAAAGAGAGGAATAGATTCAAGAAACTTGTCAAAAGAGGTAAATTCCAAAAGATTTTCGCGCACAAAATTATCCATTCGCGCGCACGCGCAGCGCGCGGGTAGGGCAGTGGCCTGGGCCCCTCGAATTATCACATGAGTGAGCATGCGCGGATTTTCAATTTTGAGCGGGCGAACAGCAAAGGTCGTGCCTAGAAAGGACACCTCAGAATGTGTTTTCCGAGAGGAGCCTGGAACCAATTCAACTCTAACTCTAACCCTAACCCCAACCCTAGCCCTAACTCTAACCCTAGGTTAGGGCTGGGATTAGGGTTAGGGTCAGGGTTAGGGTTGGGGTTAGGGTAAGGGTCAGGGTTAGGGTTGGGGTTAGGGTTAGGGTTAGGGTTAGGTTTCCGAAGATTGGTTCCAGGCTTCTCTCGGAAAACGCATTCTGAGGTGTCCTTTCTAGCCACGACTAACAGCAAACGCAGAGCGGCCATAACGGTATTTTGCCTTCTGGATTTCAATCTTCAAATATCAGACCGAGTAACGACTCCATGAATGTAAGATAGCAATAATGATTTTGTGTGAGATAGCAATAATAATTTTGTGTGCGTATGTTTTTTTCGAGTGAATCATTAATCTGCAGGGAGTACAGTAGCAGTATTTCGTCGGTCTTGTTTTCACCAAGTACTAGTTCCAGTAGGGGTAACTACAAAACACTGACCCCAGGTCCATGGACCCCTCGTGGACCCCGGTCCATGGACCCCTATAAAATATAGAAAATTTTTAAAAAAGTTTTAACACGAATATTGTTTGCCTGAATCAATAAAATGCGTGCAAACGAAATTCGTATGAACTGAAGAGTAAGATTCAGCGTCACGCAAGGAAAAACATAACTTCAATAAGACAACGGTACCTCACACAGCGGGGTCCATGGACCATAATAATAATACCCGGCTTGCTAATCACCCTTTCTCGCAGTCAAAGACTGAATTGCAAAGGGTGCAGTTCAGCGAGGTGAAATCGAAGGAGCTGTGCTGCCGGCTAGGCGATCGGCCCCAGAATACGATCCATGCATGACCTACGAGCACAGCATCACAGCCAGATGGAATCAGCTGGGAGTCGATTTTTGCTGAGGGAGGAAAACCGGAGTACCCGGAGAAAAACCCTCGGATTCAGATTGAGATCTACGAATCTCAGCCCACGTGTAGAGACCAAGATTCGATCCCGCCGGGTCCACAGAGGTGGGAGGCAGGTGCGTTACCACTCGGTCCTCCTGACTCCTCACTAAAATTGTTCCCCTATTCCCCAAAGTGTTCATGTTCCCTTGTTCCCGTTTACGTTTTCGCCGTGTTCCCGTTCCCAAATATCTCGTATTCCCTAGTTCTTTTGTTCCCTGGGGAGCTCCAACTATTTTTTTTCGATGGGTGACATGTCTACTTTTAAGAACAGTATTGATTTAATTTTTGAAACAACGAGTGGTTTATGGCGGCACTTTTTCGTGTTTTCACACAACAAATCATTTCTGCGTTATCAACATCCAACTGTCAGACCGATATTTCTATTTTTGTGATAGGCAACAGACAAGTTGTAATTAGAAGTACTTTTACGCAACATCACAAGTTCCGTTTTAGTGGCAAGTTGATAGTAAAGTGAAAAATGAGCAATTTCAAACGATCACACTATTAGTTGGTACGAATTGTTTTCGCCAACAAACGCCATATTATTTCACTGCTGCCTTGTTTATTTAGCCATTGGTACAAATTCAAAGAAGATTTAAATTTGTACATAGCACCCGCCTTAAGGGGAAATATCAAATAATAACATCTGCATTCGGAAGGCATTTCGGGTTCTGTCCGTTTTCATTATCAAGAATTTCGTAAACATTTGGGAAGGTGTTGCTTTATATACGAACAAATCAGTCAATAGTACAATTAAAATTTCATTAGAGGAATTTCGACTTGCATAATTTACGGTCCGTGCACATGCTCCGAATTACTTCGTAATTTTGGGGGTTGCTACAAGGCAAAAATGCACAACTAATTTCGTGTCCTAAACGATACCACATCGAGCGAAAGTTTGAGAGAGGCCAAAGGTTAGAGTCTATTGTTACAGAAGCTTTTGGAAATCTATTATTTTGTAATTTTTAAGACATTAAGGCTTCATTATTGCTTATATAAGCTATTACAAACGTTACAATCTCTTTATCTCTCTAATTAACTCATTACGACTTTCTTTTCGTTTCAAGAACGTCATATCAAAAACTATTTCATTTGCAAGCCTCTTTACATGAACGCAAACTATAGTGTCAAAAATATCGCCAGTTTTTTCGAAAAATTTTAGACCTTATTGACTCCATCTGTGCTACTATACGGAGAGGTATTTTCGATATCATTCAGGAAATTTACTGACAAGGAGTTTTTGTTTCTGTTTTGTCTAGATCTGCCACATATCCAGAATTTGAAAGTAGTTTTGTATATTTTAAAACCCATTTAAATGTTTACATTTTCACTTTCTGTTTATCATTCTGGGAAAGTCAACAAGCACGTTATCAAATAGAGGTACTTTGCAAACATTCCAAACAAGGCGAGTATAACTCAATCCCAGTTGGAAATGGACTTCGATTCCTTATTTGGGTGTGAAAACAGTTTTAAAGCATAACATAAAATAAAAATTTTAAGACGGGCCATCACTTGAAGCCTTTACCAACAAGCCGAGTGTTTCTTTACCAATTCCATCACTCACGATTACAAGTAGAAATAATGTTTTATTGGGAGTTTTGAACTTTTTCGTCTCTTTTTTGATATCCGTGAATGTGTCATGCCCTTCTACTCGTGTGCTTCTTTTTCAGTTATAAAATTCGAAATAGTTCAATGTCCACAACATCCCAAACTGTAGAGACCTCATCCGTTGAATTACGGCCAATTTCCAAGTTCTCGAAAACCCTGCGGTTGCAGTTGGCAAAAGATGATAGTGAAAAAATGCTGTAGAAATTGCACAAACTCGTACTGTCACGATAGCTCACGGAGACCTTTTGAAATCTCCACTCGGAGATATTATTAGATTTCTGTTATTCACATTTTCTGTATCTTTCTTGTGGCGATGCCTTTAGCCCCAAGGGACTTGACAGACAAAAGCGGCCAAGTGTTTGCCACTTTTCATTAACGATGTGATAAGAATCTTCCGTGGAAGGCATTAGGTGTTGAGTAAACGACTCTGTCTCAAATTATGTTACTCATCATAAGCGGTTGAATCAGGAAAACTGTGTTGCGATTTAGACTAAATAGGCTAAAAGTTAAACAACTTGTTGACCTTATATTTGATCGACTTTTCAAGACTCATTGAAAGTTTAAACAATTTGCCAACCTTATCTGTGATGTTTGGACCTTGCATGGTGGTCGCAAAGAAACATCAGCGACAGTTAAAGGTCTTCACATTTCTGAACGTTTGTGCTTGAATCTGAGACTTGGTTGTAAATGACATTTTCCAGAAGTTCTTGACAGCGCGTGCTATTTTGGTGGTCTTACATTAAACCGTTTAACACTTTTAAACTGTGGGAAACTTAGCTCATTTAACGAGTTAACGACAAGAGGATTTTGTTTGCGCCATAAAGTTAAACGCTTTGAGAAAAACGTTGTAATCTGCAAAAGTAAATGTTTATACGACACTAATGGCCCAGCTTAAAGCAAACATTGACATTTGAAGAAAAACCGTCTTCTTATCTTATCTCTTAACTTTAATTGCCACAGCTTTTCAGATGCCTTCAACCATACGAGACGAAATGTGATCTTCGTAATTGCCATAACAAGCAAACCGAAATTGGTAACATATTGAAGGCAGCATTTTGGGTTTCCTTCATCAATTTGCCTTGATGACATATTTGACATATTGAATCTGAGAGTTTTGCTGGTCAACCAATGACACTCCTTCATACTTTGTAGCACGTCAGGTAACTTAACAGTCCACAGACTACACTCCAGATAGCAGATAATTCAGTACTAAAACTCTGATTGATTTCATGACTGCCTCACATGCTTATTACAACTCCTTCCACATCAAGGCCTCTGTTTAGAACTTTTCCGTCCACGAGGCTTTAGCACTTCTTTGCAACTAAAAAAAAGTTTCCACTGTTCATAGGAAAAAAAACAATGCTTCAAGGAAGCCACGGTTTTAGTATTCCGACCCTTGTGTCTCCATGCCGCTTTGACGAACCAAACTGCATAACAACAACATCATCAAGACACGGGCAATATCCTGTCTACCCGCCACAGAGGACCAACATGATTCCAAACAGTCAGGTTTTACAAGAAATGATTTATCCCAATGATGTAGGATATCAAGGAATAATGCCCGAATATCAGCCAAGTCAAAGTCTTTCCGCACCATGGATGTCTTCCTGGCACCAGAGACAGAACTACCCAAGTTTTTTGAGTCACCCTCATCAAGGCACGTATATAAAATAATATTGTGTATAATGTATACCACTTACCTCAGATTCCTTATATTTCTTCCTTAGTTGATACCATCCACGTAAACTCCAAAACAAAAAGAAAATAATCGCACTGAGTTATATTTGCGTTTTCTCGTTGACTGATCTCTGAGTTAGTTTGCAAATGTGTTTACTCAATGTTAGCGAACAATAACAACGTACGGTACAACCGCTCCAGTGCGAGAGAGAAGCCCAATAAAATATCTAGTGACTCTCCGCCGCCAAGCTCTAATTCGTTTTGCGTTTTTGACACTGTTATCTTTTATCCGAATTTATGTATTATACACGTTTTAGGATAACATCATCTATAACGTACCCTTCAATATAAACTAATGTCCGGTTTGAAGTATATCTGATGTAATATATTTCTCGGCACATTACTATTGATTGATTACTTTATTGTCGTTTATAACGAACTCAGATTTGCAGTTATCTATGAAGACTTCACTTTCAATACGAAATGTTGTCGTCGCCGGTGAACGTTGTGAAAATTTTGGAAAATCGCGTCACTTTATACAAGGCAAATGCTCCAATGGGGGACGTGATTTACTGTCTTTCAGATGCGTCCTCCTGCTTTTCTGAAAAAATAACCCCTCTTAACTCATTCAATGGTGAATTCGGTTCTTTCTCTTTTTGATAGATAAATCTTTTTTATAGCGCAGAACCAAAAATATCTCTCGGTATTAAGTTTATAATTTTGGTTCTACTTTTTAATTCACTTGTTTTACATCCGCGGTATTTTGATTTGGCTGGTTTGCGCAATAACCTGTATGAGGCTCCTACAACCAGATAAAATCCTAAATCCTTTTCGGCTTCCTAAAAACAACAACTTTTGTGTTTTGATGAGCAATGTGTAAATGATCGATAAGGATTTCTTATATTTTCTAAAAACTCCGGTTTTGTGGCTATTGGTAAAAACAACTTTTAACACTGAATGTTGAAATGTTAATGGCATTTTGAGAACCTCTGCACGCGCCCATTTTGAAGCGGTTTGACCGTGGTATTTCCCTCAAGGCTCCAAGCGGATGCAACCGCACTTAAGAGTTTGGGTCGTTTTAGAAAACTACGAATGGAGACAAGATTTTGTTTCAGAACATTGGCGCTAAGACACGTGGACCTGTTGATATTTCCATTATTGATTAACATGAAAGATTTTCTTTTAGAAATGAATAAAATCATTTTAAAAGACCTTTATATGCCGCACGAAACAAGTTTAGCTGAACTTAATGTCTCGTTTCGAAAATCTTCACAAATGCTCAACTACGGCTACACATATCTAGTTTTTTCGTATTCAGAGGAAAAACTTGTAGGGTGGTCTTAGTACTAGCAGAACTCTTTAGGAAATTAGCGGTTTGTTGTGACGAGGTGTCGGACAGAGTCAAAATTAATCGAATTAACGGCTCCAACTAACTTCAAGGTCTCTGAGAAAGAAGTTTTTTTAGAAAAAGTTTGTTAATTATTCGCCTGAAATTTTTGTTTTCTTCTAACAGGTGATGGGTTTTATGGATACAGCAGTGAAATGGCGGATTACGATGATCAGAACAGCTACACACAGAAGAGGAAACGCGCACGGACTGCATTTACTGCAGACCAGTTGAAGAAACTCGAGAAAAGGTTCGTTGCGAATCATTACATTGTTGGTGAAGAGCGGCAAAAAATTGCCGATGAACTGGACTTATCAGAAGCGCAGGTCAAAGTTTGGTTTCAAAATCGAAGGACAAAATTTAAGAGAGACCAGGAACTTGAGAAGCTCGGAAAAACGAAGAAACGAAAGGGGGAACACCACATACGAAAATGGCAGTTAACAACGCGACACTTCGGACCCGAAACAAACCAGCTTTTTAGCGACCAAAGCGATGATGAACACGACAATTCTGTGTAAATAAACATAATTAGAGTCAATTAAAAAACTCCAAGATAAAAAAAAACATTAATATCCACGGCCGGTTTTTGCACTCGCTGAGCAGTCGTTTCCGAATGCCTTTTGCCGTGTGATTCCAGGCGGTACAAAAACGAAGAAAAACTTTAAATAGGCAGTTTATTTCCGCATAAAATCATCTTTAAATGCTTACCTTGAACAATCCGGGGATTATGCGTCTATCATGTTGTTTTATCAAATGCTCATTCTAAAAGATACACACTTTGAAAGCTTTAAGCTATCCACTGTTGCAAAGGGCCAACTTTTAATGTCTCTACATCTGCAACAACTTTCTTAATAGTTACATTTACGCTTAATACTGTCACTAGATGTCATGTTTTACTCCATTAATGAGTTATTCTTAAGAAATTTATCAGTTTTCGGTTTTGTAAATAGTCTTAATGTGGCAGGAAGCCGGGACAGGTTTCTCACAAACATATTCATGAAACAACACAAAAAATATAAAATTGGAGATTTAAAAAAAGCCTTTTTTAAGTTCGAGCTCTTAAAAAGTTCAGGAATTGTCTGAGCAAAGTAAAAGTTGGATTTTAAAGCGCCTTTGATACTCTTTTGTGTGAATATCTTATCTACTTTATTTAAAATATAATGCACTTATCATGGCTTCTAGTGGCATTTGTGGCGTGTAATAAAACAAATCGTTTCAACAAAACGAAAGAAGATTTCGGTCACTACACTTATCCCGGTTGTCAAGGTCGAACAAATTTGAACAAATTTGAACAGATTGTTTCTAATTGTGGTGTATTGGGTTGGTTTAAAAATCTTCCAAAACAAACATTAGTGGTTCGTGTTTGTTTTTATTTTTCACTTCACGACTGTAAAGGATTTCTGAACTGTCTAGAACAAATTACAGGAAATTGGGTTTTTCATTACAAATCAGTACAAGCTTAAATAAAATTTCACCAGCTTTAATACCATACTGTAGATTTTTAAATCTTCTTAAAAGAAGTTTACAAGAGCTTACTAAAATCGTGTCTTTTGATGCTCGCGAAAAAAATTTTGACTTGTTTTACTCGGTGTCGGGTGAGATAAATCTACAGGTCAAATCGACGCAACAAATAGCATCACAAAGACAAGAAGCGATGTCTTCTTATTCCCATTTGTTTAATTAAAATTGATTAGGTTTTCTGATTGCATTCGTATGCGCCTACTGTAAACTAACAAGACAATTCATAATAGAAAGATTGGAAGCATCTTTTATAAGTTATTTTTGGTTTCACAATGGCTTGAACATGGCTGATATTTATCGTTAGAACATCTCCGGAATTTGAGGGAGTAACGTAAACTCGACCACTGCCCACACAGAACACCTTTAATCCCACAAAGCGATGTTAAGAAAGTTCAATTTTCACGGCTGAAGAGCCGCTTTGTAGAACCGTCTGGATGAATATCTCTTTAAAGAAAGAGTTCTCACTAATTTTAAGTGAGGCAGATAAACAGCCACAAGTAAACATGACTTGAATTTTAATCACATCAAGATTTACAGTTTCTGGTATCTCATTACGGCCTTATCTCCCTCATACACGAACCCATCAGGTTGAGGTGAAACCAGTTTCCGATCGGCCGGTTGACGCCAAAAACCTGCGCCCTCATTTTCTTGTACGGATGATTAATGTTTGAAAAGAGGCTTTTGTGATAAATTGATGGTCAAAACACCGAGTTATGTTTTTTTGACATTGTCCCATAATGGTCTAATCAGACCAAGGAAAGATGACATGCGCTGATAATGTATGCGAGCCTGAAGAACTGGATTTTACTGAAAGGTTGTCGTTGTATCTAGCACGCCATGAAGTAGTGCAATTAAGGTTTCAAAAATCCACTGATGCAAGCACGAAATAATAAACCGAATATCAAAAACATGTGGTTTTGGAACTAGAATCAGGGTAATGTTAACTCTTTACCGGTTTTGAAGTTCCTTGTTTTTTAAAAAAAATGGGTTTTACTTAGAGTTTACGTATTTTTCAGAGTGGATTCGCTATATTTGAAAAATCCGTTCAGGATTTGCTGCATGCAAGCTTTTTTTAAGTTGTTTTAAAAATGTAAGAAGTTCGGATAAATGTTTCCTTGAAAAATGTTTTTGAAATTTTGTTTTCACCTTCTCGGATGGAAACTAAAACTGTATTAGTTAATACAGAATAAACTTTGAATTAAACAGACTTGATAGTAAGATCTTTGTTGCTGTCTAGTCAAGACACCTAGAGAGGGTTTAAGATAGTTTGTATCTGGCCCAAGCATCTTAAGTATATTTATCTGTAAAAATCGCAACTAATGAGGCTTAAACCCCATAAGAGATGACTCGGTTCAATTTCACTTTTAAGGCCAAATAAAAATAATTCCCGGTTTCTCATCTGCGCCCGCATTTCAAAATAGCTGCCGCGTTAACTTTTTTTTTTAAATATAGAAAACGTATGGAAAGAAATGTGCATTGTCGATCTGCTCCGAGAGCTGAACCAAAATTGCTCGTTTGCTGTGCTTCCTGCGCTGCAGAAAAAAAATAATAAAAACCTCATGCCGCATTTACATTTACAAAAATTTCTGATGAGAAACCGTTGACACGAACAGTCCGTTTCGCTTCAGCTGTGCGAATGTCCAGTGTTTGTCTTTGAAAATTGGTTAATTTGTAAAGGACAAAATTTATTAAAAAAAATCTCAAAACGTTAACAGCAAAATGAATGAGTCTCGCGAGTGAAAAAACATAAAATTTTCCTGGTTTCAGAACAGAGTGAACTTCTGCTAAGGCCTTCCATTTCAATTTTAAACTGCCTCTTTTATGAACTCAAAACTTTTCTTCCGCAAAATCAAAGTTTATAACGATTTTAATAAATGACTAATATTTGGCAACAAAGCTAGCTAGAGCTTTACAGAGTGAACTTCTGCTAAGGCTTTCCATTTCACTTTTAAACTGCCTCTTTTATATACTCAAAACTTTTCTTTCGCAAAATCAAAGTTAGATAAGTAAGATTTGGCAGCAAAGCTAGCTAGAGCCTTGCCGGCATCTGGTAAGAAATTTGAGTGTTACTAATAACAATAACCCTTGTCCCGATCAAAGCTACACGGAATTATCGACTCGCTCAAATGATCAAATTTCAAGCTTTCAACAAGTTCTTAAAAAAGTTTCAATTTTCAAATGACCTGTTCGCCGCACAACTTCAAAAGTTTTCAAATTAAATTGAAGCTTGAAAAAGACTTCACATGAGGTTTGCAGAAATGGTTTAGTGGTTGCGACCTATTTACATTTATTGCCGACTAATTGGTCGACTCGAAACTAATTTGAAATTTATATGAACAAGATGGCACTGTCTGTCGAGTGACGCAATTATTTCATCTAAAGATAAAATAAATGGTGACCGATAGGAGCTTGACGGTTCCGAACAAAAACTTTTGGTTTTCATTACTCAGCTTCAACGTCAAGATCAAAAGACAAAAACAAATAAAAAAATCTATGAACCATAATTTGAAACTGCATCATAAATAGTCAACAACGATCGTAATTCTTAGTTTAGTTGAACCTCAAGATTGCCAAGTCTCACGGTTTGGCCGTGAGACTCACAGATATTTACCTCTTCTCACAGTCTCACGACGGGAGTTACTTT